>JAHZMW010003791.1:0-23593 GCA_027743745.1 Alloscopus bannaensis
GGATTCTTGTTCATTACTAATATGAAAAAAATGTCCGAAGTAGTAAAAGCAATGAAGAATGATTTGAAAAAAAGATTGGTCGGCCGATGACCGAGTAAATAGTTATGAGTCGGTGGATGGTCAAAAAAAGGATTAAAGGTCGGCGGATGGCCCAAAAAAGGATTAAGGGTCGGTGGATGACCCAAGAAAGAATTAAACAGGCTTAAAAGCTTATATGTCGGGATCTGACGCAGTCGGATTTTGACCACCTTCCAGTCTAGACACCTTGGGTCCTTACAATTCTTTGCAAAGATTATGGAATTCGTCAGTCATGCACGAAAAGAAAAGAAAAAAGGATCCTATGTATAGGTAGATTGCAAGAGGAAAGAAGGGACACACGCAAGTTCCATTGGCTTACTTATAAACGTTCGAACCTTATCGAAGTAAAGCAAGGGAACGACATCGTAACTTTTTTTGCATACAAAAGCGATAGTAGAAAATTCCCAAGTTTTTTCTGTGTCTTCTGGGAAGAAAGACATGGACCAGCCGAACGAACATTTTATCATTGAAGAAAGGACAACCTCAGTGATTCTCCAAGGATTATGGGACGACATAACAATAACCATTTTCATGTTTGGAGCCACAGGAGTGCTACAAAGGCAGCTGTGTCGCTATTTTTTCTTAAAAAAGATGGTAGTATAAAAACGCACTAACAATGAGTGTTACAGCTACTAAAATATTTTACAAAAGCAATCTGCCTTCTGCATATTTTTTAAACGTTTCTTGTTACGCAAACAATATAGAGTGTACAAGACGATTTAGAGAGACTAAATGGAATGAAGTTTTCAAAGTTATTTTCTTCACAGTTTTTGAAAGTAAAGTTGATCATTAAATAGAACTATGAGCAATTTTCTCTTTTGTGTAGGAACACATTAACAGTTTAAACTTATGGCAATGCATACAGAATAGAATGAAAAAAAGTGGAAGTAGGCTGCCGGTCTTTTTATGATGACTCCACCATCGTGGCAGACTTGCTGGCTCTTTGTGAGTCACAAACCTTCAAAGTATTTCTGTACGTGTGCGTGTTTTGTGAGGGAATGAGTCAGTAAAACGCAATCACCATAAGATATTTTTCGTAGTAAAAGATTGAGGTCTTAAACCTCAGGTGAAAATGTCGAGTTGCACAAAAATCTCAATGAAAAAGGGCATCTTAGGAAAAATGATGGGAAAACGACGGGAGGGAGCCTTTCTCTATTCAGGCAGGCGTTCGGCGTAGGCACATACGTTCATATATGTCATATAGTAATGTGCTTGAACGGGAGACGCATGAAAAGACAAAAACTAAAGGAAATTTTGTGTTGTTATAAGGATGCAATTATAAACAGAGACGTCATTGGTGGCATTCCTTTCTTAAAAATTATTTACATGCGTACCACATTTTGCATATTAGTCCAAGCAATTCCATCAGAGAGATGACGCGTGTTAATGAGCTCCGTTTTTTACGCGCTGTCTGCACCTGGTCACTTTCAAAAACTCATACCTTAATGGGCTGTGGCAGAAGATCATCATGACACGCAGAATATCGGGAGAGACAAGTGTGTGCAAAATAAAAGTTCGCGTTGATTATACAGCGAATAATAGGTGAATAGCGTTGATTAGAGAGATTGCAGTAGTCCGTATTAAAAATGATAAATACACATGTCCACATGTAACATGGCGAGTAGCAAAAGAAATTGTGTTTAACACAGTGGTACATGTGTCGATTATTAAGAGACACATTATTGGTAAAAAAGTAAATGGGGAACTGGGAAGTTTTCTTTTTCTCATCTCTCTTTCAGCGACGGACTTGACTTTCCTTAAATGGGATGAGGAGTTGAGCAAAGACAAGTTCAAGAGCAAACTCCTCTTGAGAAGAGATCCACATCTATTTTTCTACTGTGTACTGCGCATTGTACACTTAAAACGAGCGAGCAACAACATTAATCAAAAGCGTATATTCAAATCTGCTATTTTTTCTTGGACTGCATCCATAAGCTTGAGAAAGATTCTCAAGGTGTTCTTCTCTTTAAGAGAGATAAAAACGCACCCAATTTGAATACTCTAATAGATGTTTTCAACTCTCTAAATGAGGTCTAAAGGAAAGTTTTTTAAAAGGCTTACAATAGGCACACAAATTACGTATTAGGACCTATATACAATGATGTCTGATCATCATCCTCTGTGCATCGGTGGGTTTGGGTAAATGGCAAATATTAATTTGCATAAAACAATAGAAGCACAACAAAAAAGAGCAGAATATTTATTTGATTTCTTTGTGTTGTGACATGCCTTGGACTCATCATGTTGGCATGTCTCAGCACGCAGGGTTGGAGATGAGTAGTACGTGCAGCTGCTGGTGATCACTATCATTATTGTAAATATATACCTATATGAGGAGTGCATAGGTATGCCGAAATTTGTGGCAAAATGAGTGATGATGATTGAAACAAAATGAAAGGGTTGCTCCTTTTTGGTTGTCATCATGTCGCATTCAAAGGGAGCACAACAATAAAAAAGAGACTTGTATAACAGAATTAAATAAAGGGGCAATATAAAGCACGGGATTTGCTGATTCGTTGTAGGTGAACACTGTTCAGCCTTCATCTCCATTTATTTTATTAATTTCCTATATACATTTTTGTGAGTTTCCGCAAAACATACTAAACTTGTACTCGTTCCTACGCTTTTGATGGTAAGCAGTACGAATTGTAAAATGAAAAGAATACAAAAAAATTACAAATCCATTCACTTTCAACTCATTGTAATTATGATTATAAAGTGAAACTTCAATTCTCTAAATTGAATCCTGACTCTTTTTCCTGTTATCCAATCAAAGAGTCATTAAGAAAAGAACGACGGCCCCTTTACCTTAATTTCTCTCTCTCAACTTGTCACACGTTATTCTATTATATGTAAAGGTGTCTAATATGCATATAATTGAAATGCAGACACGTTTGCCTACATACACATTTTAAATAATAATAATGACCATAATATATCTGATATCATTTTGAAAGTTTCGAAATCTCTCCCAATTCCCTTTCCACTTCGGTCTCTAGATTCTTGTCACAGATTTCTGCGCTTACTGCACGTTTTGTGTGATAAAAAGTCATAATGCTTTTTACTGGATCCACTCCCACGCAAAATCATGTTTTCAGCTGCGTGTGCCGTATCTCATCGTGTCTCATTTTGTGATTAGAAAAAAAGTGGGAGTCCAATTAAAGGAGATTATTAGAGAAAGGAAAAGCATGTTTTAATATATGCGAGTTAACATATAAAACATGTATGTGCGATATGTGAGCATTTTGGTGAGCTCTATTCGATGTAGCACGTGTGTGCGAGAGAATCCAATGGGAAAAATTTCTCATTTGCCATCATTAAACACACATGGTGCTGGTTTTATTACCTGGCTAAATGGCTCACTTTTGCTGATCTCACAAAACTGCGTATCCTCTTAACAATAACACGCACCCCAAAACCACACTGATGCTCATGCCAGTGCACACGTTTCGTTAGTTAAAAAAAGTTTGAAATTTCATTTTTTCCTACTCTGGGAAAGAAGAGAGCTAAAACCCAGATGAGAAAGTTTTTTCCTTCGTAGTACTAGTAATGTGTGTGTGCCGTCGTACGTGCCGCATTTACTTTTGCACGCTTCACTAACATATGGAGTATTTGGTTTGTTTTATACTCTAAACCTTTTGTGAATCGGCTGATATATCTACAGAGAAAAATGATGAGACAAAAATGAAGCCGTTTTTTTTGCGGTTTGGCCAAAAGATAGAAAGAGAAGGGAAAAAACCAGAAAACTAGTGTTAGACTTGTGTTCAACTCTCCAAAATATATGATGCTAGTCTGACATACATAATATGTGTGTACATTAAGCAATAACTTTTGTACTCCACCCGTGCAGAGAGAGAACATTAAGTTGTGTGAATTGTGCAGCCAACAATCATTAACTGTGCTAATGTTGTGGCACATGCAATATCCTCTTTTCTCTTTCCCAGTATTAACGATATCCCTCGTCCACGCACACTTACAACGAAAGTAGACAAAGGGACTAAACTTCTTACCAACTTTTATCAGACACACCAATAAAAACGGGAAATTGCAGTGAAGGGAAAATGGACCTCGAATGGACAGACATCGACATCATCATCATCCCGTGTTCGTGATATAGTGGCCTCCTCAAGACGTGAGAAAAGGAGGATGCCACTCATCCAAATCAAATGGGTATTAAGTATCTAGGAAAGCTCACGAGGAACTCGTGACAGGAGCAAATTTTCTATTTTGTCTACTCCGCACCGCATCGTAGGCGATTATAAAACAGTAGGAATTAGCACGCACATGCTCACACACACCCGCCGGAAGATCATGCAGACACAAAGGCATTATTCTTTCTGGTGTTGTAAATATTATATGAGCAACAAAAGACAGGAGGAAACCACCCGCGAATTCCTCGCGTGCTCCTGGTAGGATACGTCATGAAAAATAATAAAAACACATAAACAACAATGGAAATAAATAAGAATTGTCAAACACGATGTTATCCAATAGTTGTACGTAGAGATACCTACTTTTCACAGAAACATTTGCAAACACTTGCATGAATGCAAATTTTTGGCACTCCTGAGAAAAAAATTGGTTTGAGAGCAATTTTCTTTAAAAACTGTAACTTCAGCTTTCCTTTCTGGTTGCAGTTTGAGGCATAGTCGCTTGATTTACATGCGGATTTAGTAAAAGCCCTACGTTTATACCTGTATGAAATTGCCCGAAGAAAAAATACTTCCATTTAAGTCGACCAAGTCATGAACTCTCATTACGATGAAACATGGGGTTGGTGTGTTATGACAAGACGAAAAACTACTTCCCCTCTAGATGTATTACGCCAGCGTGTTTTCAACTTAACCTTTAGGAAAAGAGTACCAACTAGCATAAAAATGTGATATGTATGACAGTGTTATGACAAGACTGGTCCTTTTACAGAGAAAATAGAGCCACACATTATCCATGTTATTTTACTCATTTTAGCGCTCTCTCGCCCTTTCCCTCATATATTTATGTGCGCTCACATTCCACGGCGACGGGCTTATCGTAAAAAGTCTATCTCACTTCTACCGCACCCAGTTTCAGAATTGAGCCACTCAAGCCAAAAATGTCTTTGTTTAAGAGCGTTCTTCCACTAACCACACACATGGCCACACCAGGGAAAACATAAAGAGCTGAGCGGAGACATTAAAGCCCATAACATAACAATAACAACGACAATATCGCTAACTCCATTACGGTGTATACAGGGTGTCACATAAACTTTAAAAGCGTCAGCGTCACGGCTGATTGCAAGTTTGAACCTTTAATAAACCAAAATTCCAAAGTGCTTGTGCAATATTGAGAAGTAAATGATGTTCAAAAGAGAGAAGACCACAGACCACGTCGACTGATTAATGGAATGACTGCCTTTGCACTTCGAGACGGTGATTTTATAAGACATAAAACTGAAAAATTAATAATCTGCCAAAATCAAGTTCGACGAAAGGGGCAAGACAAAAAAATCATAAAACCACTTGCGTCAACTATGACTGCATATTACGCTCTTGACATTTGTGTGAGTATTTGAGATGTTGCTTTACCTTTAGCACACAAAAAAGTCTTGTGCCAATTCCGTATAGTAAAGCTTATATGAAACATGGAGGCAAAAATGACACAGACGCTAACAAGCAATTCCAATGAATGCTGAATGCGAAATGAACCGCGAACCTCAGAATTGGATTTGTAGATGTGGAAAAAGATAAAATGCGACTGTGACACTGACAGCTTCTTTCTTCTCTTTGAGAGTACAAAAACTAGCGAGAAGTTTTCGAGGGCAGTGAGCAAACCTCAAGTAACGTTCGATTTACGACGAATTGCAAGAGCATGATTGAATATGTGATGAACTCGCAGAAAAGATAATGCAAAACTGAGAACTACGTCTTTAAACTGACGAGCGATTACAAGAGCCTAGATGAGACGAGGAAAGGAGTAATATGCGAAATGAAGGGCGTCGTCCAGTTGTAGAGTTTACAACCTTTGGAAAAAGAATTTATTTGTTATCTTGACAAAATGAACTTGATGTTTTGTGTTTGGTACGACCACCGACCGCCATCATGCGTGTATAAATTACTTGCAAATATGCGAATAAGAATCTTTAGTACACACATTTATTATCAGGCAAATGGGAATTCCGTTACAGTTTTACGTATGCCAAGGAATACAATTGTCAGGATATGAGTGATTTGATGGGTCGGAATGATAGGAAATCCATTGTTGAGTTTTGAGGTGTCCACAGCGCAAAACATGTGGTACCAGTTGCAGTTACAGGTAGTAATATCTCGTGACATAAATCTACCATTGACACACTTAACGCACAGACAACAGTTTTTTTTGACAAGTTGACGTTATTTGATCAAACAAAATGACGAAGTGAGCATCTATTTGTTTGCTTGATATTTTATGTGGTTGTAAGTCATCACTTTAAATTCAAATATTTCTGACATATTATGATGATATACATACATATGAAAAAATTAAAACCTCAGATTTTTTAATACTAAAACTCGGTGTTAATAGATTCCAATTCCGTATAAACTGGATATACATGAAGTATGGCTAACTTGCAATAATCACACAGATTAAATTCCTCAGTCAACGTCTGTGCCCGTTCAAAGATGTGGTGAACGTCTTGTGCCCTTTCTCGTCTCTGCCTCAATTTAACATCCATTTGTCCCCGTTTACTTCACGATCGCTTCCAGGAAAAATCCATTGTTACTACAGAACTGTGCCCAAGAAAATTGGCCCTACTTTTCCACTAACTTTTTCTCTTGTGGAAAAGTAATGATACTGGCACACAATGGAAAAAAGTAAACGATCTACTTCATAACAAGTCAAAAGTTCGGAAAGTTGCTACTTTTTTCTCAATCTTTCCGTTGAATAGAGCTGGAAAAACTGGAACGGGTTTTTATCTATGGCCACTTTGACGTACATTATAGTGCACTTCATTTTTTTCTTGGTGGATCACACATTCAAAAACCTATCCGCCATGTACCTACAATACTTACATGTCTTTTTTTACAAGTGAATGCGATCAAACGGGAGAGGAGGAAGCACGTAGAAAAGAAAGGAGGAAAAAATACTGGCAGATAAAAGTCCCATGACACTACTTGAAGGATCAATAAAAGCAAGATCAAAAGGGAACATGAGAGGAGAAGCGAATAAGCGAGCCCTTTTCCCTTATATGTCGGTTTCAAACGCTTCCTTTGTACGTAGGACTTTGTGGTGTGTGTGAGTGAGTCGTGTGGAGACCTTGCTGCTACAACTAGTTTATATTTTCGTATCCTTGAGCAAAAGCGAAAAGATCCAGAGACTTGTTCACAGAATATAACAAACTAGAGAGATGTGTGTGATCACCTCGACTATGTTCTCATCTTGTCAATAAATAGGCTGACACACTGTCAGAAATAAGACTCTCTCTTTACTTTGTAATACACCTATAAACTCCGACTCTGGAGTAGTAATCTACTCTGACGGAGGAAAACAATCAGCTTGAACCACAGCTGCCTATTTTTATTCCCCGACAACTGTTGTTGCATAACAAGAAGTGGCTGAACAAAGGGAAATAGAAAAATCAAACTCTGCTCCGCATGAACTCTTCCATTAGATCCTTTAAAGCATGGGAGCCAAACACGGAACTCTGGAAAGATTTTTTTTCGAATTCACACACTACACACAAAGATGTACAGGAAAAAGGCTTCTTTCGTTCAAGAAAAAGTGGGCCAGCCAAAAAAAAAGAGAGAAGAGAGGAAGAAGGTTCCGCATGAAAACATGACTTCGAGTCTCTTTTGCCAGCGCTGAGGATGAAGAGGAAAAACACAAGGAACAAACATAAAACATGAGAAAAAAGATTTCGCCTTTCTCGAAAGCCCACGCACTCTACGCCGTGTTGTCTGTATTATTCTTTATAATCTATATTACAAAGTCGACAGTCGAGTAAAAGAAGGCGAAACATGTGTGCCCTTGTTCTTTACTTACCTACATTTAATCTAGAATTCAATCCAGTCCAACGCAAGAAAGAACCATGTGGTACATCAACTCTCGTATCATGCAAATACCACGATAATATTTAGTGTACCTATGTCACTCCCTCTCTAACGTCTTGTCATTTTCATGCATAAAATGGTCATAAAAAGGAGAACAAAAAATTCGAATCGCTCTACATGCAAAGAATGGGGAATAGCAGAATATGAAATTGCAAAAATCCAACCAATAACATGGATAAATCTCGGTATCATGGATGCTCATGTCTGTTCAGAAGAGTTGTAATCATGCATGAAATGGCATTTTTATAAAATTTTGCCACGGATATATTAGATTATTCCGCATGTGATATTGTAGTAAGAACGAAAAATTTAATGGAGAAATCCGTTACGTCGAGAGACATCTTGATACTTACATTAGATTTGATATTCATACCAAATAACATTAGCTTAGGCAATAGACCCTCTCAAGAGACAGGATGTATAGCGTACGAATGCTTATTTTATAGGTCACATTGCTACTCTCAGGATGATCATTCTCAACCATAAGTTTTCTCCAAGAAAACTCCTTTACCACACAAAGATGTTTTGGCTTTCTTCTTCTTTCCATAATGGCAAATTCTTACTACATAACGGAAGCTATACTTAGAAGAGTTTACAAATTGGAGTGGACATATTTCCTCCGACGAAAATTCTAACAATCCTTTATCCATTTTTACTCTCTTTCTCCCATTCTTCAGTACTCCTCGTACATCTCATCTCATTTCGCTTTCGCTCTTTTGGATTACTACGAGCCAGAAAACAAATTACCCATCCATAAACTAAACACTGGGATAAAGGAAACTTTCTTCGTTCTCAACTTAGGATTTCATCAATTATTCCACGAAAGCCAGCAACTATATGTACCGTATACCTAACGTATTTCATGTGGGATTTGAGACTTAAACATACAAAAATATTATTAGCTCCACTTCTCTTCATCCTTTAGTGCCGTGTGTGCAGCCTAGATATATTGTTTTCAGGAGAGAACAACCTGGCTGCAATGTGCCGCTTTGTGTTCCGCGAACTCAGAGACGGATAGAGAGTAATGTGCCCTTATCAAATACGTTCTTCTCGGCAGATTATTCAAGTTCCTCCGCTTCGTGAAAAGCGTAGTATGCAGATGAAAAAGCGTGACGCGTGGTTGTCTTTTTAGTTCCGTATTTTGCATGTGCGTTAGGCTTCATTCACAGAGATGTAACATCACCTGGGAGGAAGCCGGAATTGTAGCCCACATACATGTCATTAGAAGCGTCTTCATGGATTCTTTACAAAATGGGCGTTGCTCGTTGTCACATTTTTGCATCTACCGTACAAAAGCCATATTGTCGCTACATAACTTCATTTCATTCATCAGCTTCTACCAGGATGATAAACTCTAAACGTTTTGTCATTTGTTTTATATGTAGGTATGAATATAACTGTTATACATGTAAATAACATGTAATATCTTTTACACGCTATACTCTCTCCTAAAGCAAGCATCTGAAACCCTAACAGCACTGTTTTCATCGTTGACAATCCCTCTACATTTTCCTCGTGATGATTACAATACGTCTTTTCAAAAAATACTAAAAAACAAACAGTAGATATACGAATTCCTCCTCCGCCTACTCCTCCTCCTCCTTCAAAAAATAATGAACAAATAATGCAAACATACAAAAGGAAATGGCAACATAAACCCTGTAATTTAACGCACATATTTTTGCTCAGAAAATCGTGTTCAAACTATTTTGCTTCATTGCTTTTGTAACCCACCTTCTGAGTAGTAAAGTACAAAAACTTCTTAAAAAATCGTTACCTCCATTCAGGTTACATAAAACTTTTTTCCCGTGTCCCGATGATGATTGCTGCAAAAAATAGTTGCAACAACTCTGATCTTAATATGCTAGTCAAACGTTAACTCCATGTTATTACCTTCATTTTTTGTAGTTCTTTTACAAAAAATATATTTCACTTGATTGTGTGGGATGAAAATGAATGGGTATTCAAAGGTAAATGACTGCTTCACTGAGCAATATGATCAGCCATAATTTCTTTACATCATCAAGATCATCTATTGGATCTTTGATTCGCAGATTGTGAGCAAATAGAATGTATGCAGTATGCACTCTTCGAAAGAGAATCCCTGTTATTATGGGCTATTTGTTTATCATCTTCAAAGCTAGGAGCAATATCACGTTTCTTGTGATGCACATCTTCATCGTAATGTTGTCATCATCATCGCATTTCACGTCATAATAACGCTCACATTGACTGCTCGCATAACATGTTCAAGTCCACGCGCAGGGAATGCTCTTCCTTCCTTCACTCACTCCATTTGGTAGACAATGAGCAGTTATATTTCTCCACGAGACATTGTCAATTTATTTCTTGGCTTACCAAAGATGAAAATTGCTGATGAACTCTTTGATGACTTCGAAGAGCTCTTTTTTGAGCTAGCACACGTTACTCACTCAAGACAGACGATTGTGAGGCTAGTGTACTGAGTACTCGTGTGGAATTATGAGATAAGAAGTGAACAGAAATCCATTCTCAAAGCCCTCATCTCGCGCTTCGTTTACCTTTGAATGTATTTTGCAAAGAAAGCAAAAAAAAAGATTAGATACGTGGTATGCAAGGGTTGAACAATGAGTCAATATCGTTTCATTCACATTTCTGACTCTCCAGAAAGAATGAATAAGCTTCATCACTTTCTCAGACTCCCTCTCCAGCCACATACATCCTCTCCTCTTCTGTTTGACACGAGAGAAGGAAAAGAATGGCCGTATTGGATGGGCTCGACAAAATGAATATTTCAATTCAATTTCTTATCTTATTCATTTCATTCTTCTGGAGTGGATGTGAATATTGGCCTTTCTTCCATCAGCACACACGCACTCGAGGATAATACATCTTTTATGAATTCATTTCATACTTTTCTCTCTTTCTTGCGCACACCACTTATCCATCATACGTAGATTTGTGCGTAAGAGGACGAGAAAATGGCAAGGGTATTTCTCCAAGCGCTCCCTTCAAAAGACAAGGAAATTTTTCCCATAGACGCAGCGTTTCTCAAGTGTATAAGGTCTGAAAAGTGTGTGTGTGCCCTCAATGTGCAGCCCAAAATTTTTGAATGGATACACTTACACTCGTTTCTCCGCGAACTGTGAGCATCGAGAGTGAGAGATATTACATCTCCTCCTCACGAGAGAATATCTCAAATTGTTACAAATGAATTGACGGATATATCCAGTGAAGCTTGAAAGGCTTCATTGTAACATGGAGAATGCGGAAAGAGGATGACGAGCACAAAAAGATGGCTCAAGAGTTTTTGAGAGTGGAATAGAGGACAAAATCTTCTCGAGCGTTGCTCACGCCCTTGCTCACTCTCTTCGTGGACGACAATGGCGATACAAAATGGGGAAAGAGAAATGACTTTCACATGAGAGAACTCGAGCAAATACTATACTATCTCGGCACTATCGATAGATGCAGAATATGGCTGGAGGAGACACGACACAAGTGTGAAGAGAATAGTCTTTTCTCAGAGGAGAGTAACATTTTAGAGCTTTTTGCACCATAGTAACAGCAGTCCTGTCGATAACAGCAATCCGTAATATAGACTGCAGTGATTCAATGGGAAATCTGGATACGAATTTACGTACGAGCGCAGAGCGAGATGTACACGAGAGAAAAGTGGATGGTGAAGGAAACACTAGCAAATTTGCATGTTGGTTGAGGTCGAGTGTGCTAGGTACTAGTGGATCACACGGTCGTCGTAAGTAACCTCTTGTCTACACTGAGAGAGTAGAGTGGAAATTTGTGTATTCCTGAAATATTTAAGACAGGAATATGTCCATCATTTGCATACTACTATCATTCGCATAACGCAACTCCAGTATTAGCAAATATCTACAAATCCTTTCCAATATTCCAAGGTATATTTGTACAGGCTGTCAACCAGAACGTTCAAATCTTATAAAAAGTATCTAAATAGCCCGTCAGGCTAGTGGGATTTCACCAACGATCCCTCACGTTGACTCGTACCCTAGACAAGGCACGCCACTACACATCTTCATTGATTTCATCACTTGTACTCTCCTTCGTTGCCACCTGACACTTTGCATACAAATTACAGTATGAAGTATGCAACCTCGAAATTAATAACAGTAACGTCATTTTCCATTATAATACTTGCCTTAGCCTTCGATTTCATTTTGTATTACATCATAAGGATGGCCTTTTTGGCCTGGTCTACCGTCTAGTCTGCAGGATAGCATTTTTAAAGATCCGAATGAGCCTCAAATGTGAGATTATTTTTTGTATGACAAATGAAATAGATACTGTGTTCTTGTGTGAGTTATTACATAACCCACGCCACGCCGTATGCGAACTTGGATAGAAAGCAGAATTGAAGTTTTTAACTATTACTTGTTCATCACCCTTGTCACTTTCAAAACAGCTAGTTCTCTAGGCACGAGCTTTTGAAATGTACGTAAGCTGGATACAGCATTCATTCACCGTTTTTTGTTCTATCTCATGTTAGTAGACATAATCGCATTGTATACACTGAGCACAACCTCGTGTTTGCTCATTCGTGCATGCGTAATACGTATTATCTAATCTAACACGAATTTGCATTTAAACACGTAACCTCAACCTCCCAGTGACTCAGGTATGCACACACACTTGTCTTGTGGCTGGTATATATCATCGGCAATCCCTACAAGAAGAATCTCTTGAACAAAAATGTCGTCTTGCATGCTAACGTAATCATAAATAATTTTAATTGCTTCTCTTACAACTACAAAAAATGAGTTTTTCCTCTCGCTTCATCTTCTATCCCTTGTGGAAGACACTTTGAGGCGCAAGCTTACTCAGATTACTGAACATTGAACAGTGTTTAATCTATGAAGACAGCTACAATCATCAAGGTAAAATACTGATAATGTTTTCAAACCCTTCCCGTTAAAAAAACAATTATTTATGTGGCATTTCGTTGTGTGAACAAAAATTAATTGTAAATTCTAAAGAACCTTCATCGTTCACTCATTCTGCTAAACGACAGTTACATATTTTTATCACAGTGTAACCGCGTTTTAGGAAATGCACCGTACGCATTTTCATTCAAAATGTTGGTAACTTAGTATGCGAGTTTATATCACTGTAATTTTTCTTTACTATCCGTTTACAACTGTGTAAAACGACCAAAACAAAAATTAAGACATACCTTAGAGATTATGACAAATGTGTGGGCGGTTTTATGAGATTATTATAAATTTGGTAGGAAGAAACATCCCTTCCCAAGAAAAGGAATGCGACGAGAATCTGGCATCAGCACTGCATGACAAGCGACCTACGCTTTAAAATTTTTCAACTGGAGGACACAAGAGCGGATAGAAACACGTTTTAAAAGTACGTGTCAAGTGAATGGATGAAAGTTGAAAGCGATATGCATATTTTTCATCCAAACTCCAGACTCTAGATAATGGGAAACAGATTACAAAGGAGGGGTCAGCTTGAGTAAAATATGAACTGTAAGTTTTCAAACAAACGCTGAAGTTGATTTTATTCAGGAACAAATGTAAAGAATGTCTTTCCGCGCTAGCCTATGAAGACAAGGTAGCGGTACCAAACTGAAATAGGACTACAACACAGACATGGTAATGCTTAATTAGTGTAAATTACCCCAAAGTACCTTTTTACAGGAAAAATTGAGAGATTATTAAAATTCATGAGCTTCTTTGAGACTTCATGTCACTCCCTGTCTAAAAAGACTGCATTACCTAACCGAAAAAATTATAATCCCAAAACCATCATTGTAGTCATACTATTAAATGACGGAAGACAGGACAGGTGATAGAAATACGGAATGGAGTTATAAACTTCAGTCTGAGTCATTAATCTTTCTTCAATGAAACTCATTTTTGGAAGAGAGGAAAAAATGGAGTCAATTTTCATAAGCTTCTTTTGGATTTTTTTAAACAATATAATGTAGTAATGTAGGAAAACTTGTTGATTCTGATCCAAACCGTGCACAGCTATTAAATCATCACTGTTTTAGTAAGCTATCTTTAGCCATTTTCAATTCCTTCGTACAACATATTCACCTCCATTCAGCAGAAAAGTGTATGGCTGCCATATCATTAGCATTCTCATTTGCCTCTATTTCGTCGTCTTCCTACGACTCTCCTTTCTGTGAATCTTGTGAATCATCACTCAAAAAGAACATCAAAAGATGAGACTCGCTGAAAATGTAAAGTGGCTCGCCAATTTAATCATGCATATATTTAACGTGAGATGGGCGGGAATCGCATTGTGTTCACAATTGGGCTTGACAAAAAAATCACACAAAAACCCATGAACATGCTGAAGGTAAAGTACAAGTGCACATGGACAAGGTATGTATCAACTTGCAAATCTAATTCTCCAACGTCAAACAAGATAAATACATTTTCGTCTGATTTCAAATGGCGGAGGACGTGAGATGTTGTTAAAGTGCTGCTGAGGGATGATTAGCAAAAACTACAATGCCAACTTGGTCCGCCAGATAGATGTCAAGATGATCTGAGCTCATGTGCCCTATAAGGTTTATTCTATCGGCAGCGAGATGACAGTGCAAAAAGATTTGGCTTCAATGTGTCGATCATGATTTTTTAAATTAATTCTTATCTTGTTCAATCCAGTCTTACAAAATGCCTTGGAATCTCCAGTAACGAGCTAACTTTTCAAGATTTTAATCAGAGTATGCACGCTTTCCAAAATTATCTTGACGATAACCCTCACCAGCGCAAATCGCTTTTGAGATTTCTGAGCAAACATGCCTTTCTTTATGGACTTTACATGATGTACAATGAGCCGTGAGAGATTTATAGTCTCACACACAACTGCGCTCCTCCACACACCATAGAAGTAAATCTGACGCAGTTTGAGAGTCAGAAAAAAGCTGAGTGAATTGCTAGGTGAACACTTAGCAAGCGATTGTACAAGCATGTGAACATTTTTCTGAGACTTTTTCTAGGTTTTTTTTATCGACCACGCTACACCACACACACATATTCCATTTAGGGAAAAGCACGAACTTCCATTAGTCATCATCATGGAAGGTCATTATGGAGTTCATTCCCGTTTCCATTAGCACAATCAATCTCCAATATTATTCTTCATCAACCATACATCAGCAGCAGTGCGCGAGTGAAAAAAAATCGGCTAAAATGAGTGTCAGAGAAACTTAAAAGGAAATCATTGTCATGTCATGAGCACATACATAGGTAGTCTATAGGTTTTAATACTACCGCAAACGAGCAAAAATCATCCACCTTCATCATCACTTGTATGCATTTTTGTGCACCTAATATTGTAAGGCCGGTGTTAGAATGACGATGTCAAAATTGAATGTTTCCAAGTAGGAAGAAGAAGAAAAGACGAACAACGAGAGTCATGGCTTGAGGAGGAAGGCACGAAAAATTCCACCTTGATTCTCGTTTGGCAATGGCTAATTGTTATCCAGGGCTGTATCCTTTACAAATAAATACACCACACGCAAACAGCCCTGCTGTGTCCTGAAGAGTAATTTAATCAATGCAAATATGCGGGCATAATTTTCAATAACCTTCAGCCTCTCCAAACATCTATAAACCCATGTGTGGACGTGTGCTGAGAATTTAAAAAGAGATACTATGAAACTCTGTGTGGTTGTATCTAACATCTCACACTCAGAAATCATTTAGGCATAATATGGCCCGTGGCAAAATATGCTGAATCATCATTTCGACGGTTTTGCGTCGTGCGTGGTACACTTAATTCTCGTCAAGCTTGCCTTTACAAATTTAAACGCACGCATATCATAAATTCAGGGGCTCTAGTTAGAGAATATTAAAGCAAGCATTTACAAAGTGTGGAGCTGCCCACATCGTCAAATGCTTAATAACAAACAGATGCCATATATGGAGCAAACCAAACCACAAATATTTACCGTGTGAATTATAGAGTGTTTGACATCACCGAGGTTGATTGGGACAAAACTTACAATGCTTTAAGGTGAATGCCAAGTTTACAACGATATAATATAAAATTTGGTATGAAAAGCGCTGGTCCGTCGAATAAGAGAAAGGGAAATGTAAATCTTCCTTTCCAATTTCTTCACTGCGTCGATTCCTTCCGAAGTACTTGCTGAATGTATGTTGAATTTGAGTAACATTAGTTTTGTACATTGTGTGCCGTTCCGTCTGTAGTTCTGCACTGTGACAAGAAAGAAAATTTTCATGAATATGAATGAATACGACTGAACGGCACACTGTGCACATACATAATACTTCGTTTCACATCCGCAATACAGGACTTCGTCCGGGTTTGACTTCGACACGAAAAACGTCATCACAGCATTTTCCTGTTCCGTCAATCAACCTAATGGACAAGTAATGACAGCCCTTCACGAAGACGAGACGACTACCTAGAAAATGCCAAATGATGCGTATGTTTTGAAATACTGAGAACAACCTTATGCGTATGAAGTTGTTCTTTATGACTTGCTCGCACTCCCAACCCCTGAAGGTGTGAATGAAAGTCATAATAATATACATTTTTAGCAAAATTCCTTGACTCAGCCCATGCCTTGCTTTTCCTTTTACTTTAGCGTAATCCCAGGAGACCATGTCCAGCAGTAGTACATTTTCCAGCTGTCCTTTCTCCTGTTTTTCGTCCCAATATGGGTAAAAGTTAATTTGGCCAAAGTGCCACCAACATGTCACACACTGTCTGCTCTCCGTATGAAAATTTACTCCACACACCTCACGTCACTAATGTGACACCGCCGAAAAAAAACCCTTCACTCATCTACTCATCTCACTTCACACGCGTGAATAAAACTTTTTTGGGCTTGTCTCTTCCTTCACACACCACCAGTTTGTGTATTCCACGTAGAGCTCACAACGCCTCATGAAATTAACGGAGAAGAGAGAAAAACTTTTATTTAATGATGACCACCACGTTGCATACTGATTATGGTGATATGAAATGCAAGAAAGGAGCGGAGTGGAAGAAGAGGGTATTACGTTGCAGGAAAAACTTAAATATAAAATTTGTAGGCTTGGCTTTCATATAATATGCCACAGTCACGATGTTTCGTACCGTCTTGAAGGTTGCTTGCCACTGCCCGCAAAACTTCGTGGATTACGGACAAACGCACTCCGGGTATATTCTTATATTCATGTAGTAGCATCTAGCATCCCCGTCATCATCATCATAAATGTGACGGCATTTCCTAGACTAATGTAGGGTTCTTGCATAACATAAATGCACCCCTCAAACCCTTCTTTTTCGCCCAACTCGTTCGCGCATCACATTAAGATTATTTAATGGGGAAATTATTCAGAAACACAATACCCAATTACTCTCCTCTCAAGATTAGATGATAGCAAGAAGGCACTCTCCTCTCTCATTTAGTTAGGCATTTTACTTTTATTTTCGAAAGCGAAACAATGTATACAAAACAGAGCGACCGAATGATCAAAGTCGTTAAAGTAAACTTGAGCACACCACCATTATCTTGTAATAATTATGTTCTTTTGCCATTCGAATTCTGGACGGGTACTGTTGTTGCGCGCGTGTATTAAAATTACATAATGAGTCATAATTACACATAAAACACATTAGCAAAACATAGAGATAATGTGGAGTTGTTAAATTGCAAATTTGTCACTGTGATAATCACACAGTATATCTCTCTATCTCTGGATAACGTCACTTGCCTCCCGTAAAAATGGAGATATAAAAATTACTGCAATTTGAAGACAAAACCACGACATATTTTGCTGCGCATTTTTTCGCAATTTGAGACTGCGGCAAAGTATTAATAACCTGCATAATTGCCGTTGTCTATTCTGCCGCAGAGTTTAGTAGTACAGCAGCCACATGAAGAGGAGTGACAAGTTGTGTTCGCGAGTTCACACCAAATGGATTGCTAACAAGGGTGCTTCAGAGGGATCATGAAAATATTATTAATGGATAATGCGAAATAAAATGCGTGCTGGTGTTATGACTGATAACCCACAATTATTTTGTAAACTTGGCAGATCTCACCGTAGGGCACTCAGCCCTGTGACTGTGTGATGACATTAGCACAGTTGAGTACTGTGGCAAACTAACAATGGAGTCATTTCCAATGAACGTGACAATGCATCATGCGCGTCATTTTTATTGTCACGTCATGAAATGCCTTCAAGACACACACACAACAGTGGTGGAGGCATGCCACGATTGTTGACAATGGGCATTTGTTCGGAGGACATCAAAGCAGAAAAATATTTGTTGAAAGATGCCACTTCAACAATAGTGCGAGATGGAGAGAAATATATTATATGAAAATATATGCAACAAAGGACATGGTGTGACTGCGACGGACCATGCAAAATCGACGCTTTAAAAGCTTCATCGTCAACACTTCATACATAGTCGTGCCATTATCAGTATAATGTGCGTATCTTTCAGAGGTTCTGAGTTGATGAGACGGCATGAATGTGCACGAAGGCACTACAACGCCAACTCGCGGTTAGCTAACACACCTCAACAATCAAGAAAGAATCATGATTGTTATTCAAGCGCGATATAGTAGAGTTTGCGTAGAGGGCGCTTCGCAGTGTGATTCAACAATTGAAGTGGCTTTTGTAACAATGAACCATTAAATGTACGTAATGTTTTATAAAGCACCATGCGCTCTTTGGACGCATAATCAGAACTGTTATTGGGTCACAGAGGCCAGTAGAAACCTCCCACATGCATCAGCAAAAGAAAGAAGGCTGGAAGAAGGTGAGAAGGAGGACAGGAAATGTGAACGTTAGTCACATAAAACTGGATCAATGGCTCCAGGAGACAGAACACTCTTCCGTACAATTTGCAATTTTTACTTCTCTCACACACTGACGTTAAATGAAACTGCTCATTGTCATTTTCCCTTCGTCTTTTCCACATATAGAACATCAGACAAAATGTATGAATCTATGAATGAATTACAATTGTGCAGTCAGTTTTAATGCGTACACTGTTGCCCAATGCACGCGTCTTTATTTCATTGATAGCAGAGAAAACCGAAATAATCGGAGAGCAGTTGTTCCCCTCCGTTCTCCCTTCCAGAGACAGAAAAAGCGAAGGAGACAGGAAATGGTGTAATGTCCCGTACATCACAATCAGAACAGTCATGTGAGCCGTTCATGCAATATGCAATACACATAAGAAAAGGTGATCGCATACTTTAGGCATAAAAATATTGTCCAATCCTTAGAAGATAAAGCACTGCTGGCGGTGCACATGGTATTATATCCCAGTGGGCTTTTCACGGAGGTTGAGGAACTGCACATCATCGCATTCAACGTTGCATTATTACATCAAGCCTCACATTTAACTTTTGTGTATTTTCCTCCATCTTCTTGTACCACTATGCACACTCTGTATAAATGTTAACAGACGGAGGAAAGCTGAAAAACCTAAATGAAAGGACAAGTAGAGCGAGCGATTCCTATTAACCATGATTTATGACTTTCATTTCTTCCTCTTTAGGAGATTCCAAGAGTCGCTTTCATTTTGATTCATTTACCTCACTCGCATTATTTCACCGTATACTACCACGCACACCGCCACACCACCACCATTTCCATTTCCACCGACCACGTGGAAATGGAACTGAAAAAAAACTGCTAACCCACACCACATTTGAACTGGAACAAGGGAAGAGATACACCGTTATATTGCTGTGTGTTTCAAACGTAAAATATACTCTGCAAAGAAGGGTTCACAGTTATCCCCGACATTTTCTACCGGGGTGTATGCTATCGTGATTATATACCAAAAAACGAGCTCTTTTGCCAGCAATTTTTTTTCAGGTTGCTGTCTTTTCGAATTCTCAGTTATAACCAATCTTCTCTCTAAATGTCCTTCGATTTACTCATTCTATCTTTGTGAGATACCTAAAATGCAGAGCTTCAAATACCACTCTGAGCGTTTGCTCGTCTGCGTAGTAAAGTTCGCAAGTGTGGAAATTCAAGCACAAAGACGAGCACCATCAACTTCGTGTACCGATTTACTTTTTTTTGGCTATGTCAAGCACAAGAGAATAACAAATGGTCTTTGGTATAATGCTTATGAGAATCATTGCTGACTTTGATACTCGTTCGATTCTCCATTCAGCCATGTCACCTCATTCAATCTTTCACCACTTTGCTTCCACACTGGATCAAAGGATTTGCCAAATATTTCAGTCACCTTCGTTTACTCTGTCAACTTTTCTCCTTTTTATAGTAAAGCGATTTCCTTTCCCTTTTTCTTGTGAAGCCAGCCAAAAGTCTCGCACTTGTCGAAAGATTTACTTTTGCAATTTTTTACTCGCTCTTTCGCCTCTCGATAGACTAATGCTGTCTGCTTTAGCAAACCATTCATTATGCATCAAAAGGGTGTGCAAATGTAAAACCAACAACTTCATTAAAATTATCAAGCTGACAAAACCGCTACACTCCTATGCCATAAACACCATCGACTGTCAGTTATCAACACTTTTACACTGAATTAAGCAAAAAACGCCGTGTCTTTAATAATGACATCTTGACACCTCATTCACGCATTTAATTCACAGTTTTGTTATTCAACACCTGATCAAATGTTTTAGAAAAAGAAGGCCGTAAACTTTTCATCATTTTTCACATTTAGAGATCGGCTCTATCACGTAGATTCTTTTAAGGCAATTACCGTAATTTCAAAGGAAAAATGCGCTTTTTCTTTCAATTTTGCATTTCGTATATGGTAATAGCTTACGACAGCAAATTGGAAATCTACATAAATTAGTATTATCTACGGCCTTTCGTAATGTACATCATCTTTCAACAAACCAATCCCTTTACGGTGATCAACTCGGCTAACAAATTACGAAAATGAAACAAAAAACTGGCTTTTCAACTCAGGGATTCGTTCATTGTTTTATACTATGAGAAAATTATCTAACTACGCGTAGTACATACATACTATGAGTATCTACTATGGTCTTCCTTTGGTGAGCAAACTTGAAAGCGTCAATATCCAATTTACCAATAATTTCCCATGGGCAAATACGCAAAAAAATGCGTCTCCGTCGCTCCTTGTTTATTGGGTATATCGGTATTAAAACATCGACTAGGCGTAATGCATTGTTCTCATTAATGAGTGACACCAATCACCTGTCAAGAATTTCTGGTTTTAGCAATTTAAGTCGATTGTAAAAAAACGCCACGGCTAACGATGAAAACCAAGGGTTTACATGAAGTTTACCGGTTGTTTTTATAACGCCTTTGCTAATCGAAGAATGGGTGCAATGCAATTGTAAGTGCACAGTCGTACTTCAGCAGATCCCCTTGAAAAGTAGCAAGAAAAGTAAGACTGTATGAGATAACCATGAACGTACATATGTATGTCTCCTACATGATTATAATTATCATTTTTCTTTACATATTATCATACCGCACGCCCCAATACATTAATAACTTTTGTATAATGTGTATAGCACATTTTAAAGGCCTTGATAGAGTAATATATCCTGGCAAATTGAGTAAGTCACAAACTCGTTTGAATCAGGTTTTTTCATAGTTTCCCACTTGAGTATTTGGGTAAGTTAAATATAAAATTGAATAGCCGAGTAACTCACATTCATCATGTGTCATTAGAGTTGACAGTATCTTTTAAAAATCTTCGTATCCATAACTCATCTTAGCTAGATCACACCTCTTTCTTTCAGTTATTAAATGTAAACTACATAATTAAGCAACTACAGACAAAAAATGTGCTTTGACAGAAAACCAGCAGTAAATCAACCTGCGACATACTAATTAAGAGTCATCTGCTATCATATTGTAAATGTCATTGCGCATCTTATTAGACCGCAAAACCAAACTTTTTGTAGTTTGAACTTTGATGAACTCAAACTGCTGCTGTCTTAATTAACCGATTTCATCAACTAACCCATTGGTTTACCACAGAAAAAAGAAAAAATCCTCTTACTAATTGATTAGTTTGCTTAGGTACACACTGCGAAAACATTATGATATATGGTAAATACACGATGTATTATCTCCCTTCTCCTTTTAATATGACATGCGCACGCTACGCCGCTGATCATCTCAAGTGATACAGATATTAATCCTGATTAATAACCCATTTACCCAGCTTGACTTCTCTAGAGAGTTATGCCATTTGTGCTACTGCTTATTAGGACGTAGAATGGTTTACGAGAATGTTCGTTAGTGAACAACGAACTACAACAGCATAAAACTTCTTCAGTATCTATCATGGCATACGACATCGAGCGTCGTAAAAAAGGTAAGTTGCAGTCAAACCTATTGGCACAGAATGAAGCTTATGGCCTTGTTTGCACGCAATATCCACGTTTTAATTCCCTTGCAATTTCTCTATCCCAATCCCAAAGCGAGCCCTTTTTCATTGCTTCACATTCGTCATTAAAGAGAGTTTTTTTTTGCAAGAGACGCAAAACACAAAAGGCAACGCAAATTTTGCATGACAAATATTCTGATCATGATGAGCGAGTGACCTATCGACCGACTTCAATTTCCAGATGTAACTACACAGCCGCACACAAAATGATGCTCACTGATGATGTATTTCGTACAAAATTGGGTAGACTTTAACACACCCAACCAAACACAAGAGGGGATGATCAAAGACAATCGAGTTTGCTAATGACTTGCTCAAAGTGGATCTGGCTTGTAGATGATGACGATCAATAGAGGCGCACTTCACTTCATTTACATGCAAGCAGTGTCATCATCGTGGTCATTAGGCGAAATCCAAACGAATTGTATAGCTGTAATGGCCATTATCGTTGCATATCCTGTAACAAAAACAGCGTGCAGTGGGGAAACGTCATAATGAAAGTAGCTATTTAGGACGACAAGCTGCTCCTCGCTTTCAGTTTTATAACAGAATATCAGATAGTGTATCGTTGGGCCCAAACAAATGATGGTGTTTGTTGATAAATGTGATGTGATGTGTATTAGTCAAACATCTCCATCAACATAGAATAGAGTAGTGACCCTAAAAACCACCTGCAACTAATCAAGCAACTCTTGCCAAAAGCAACCTCTAGGTATTGTTCTGTTTGTACACGCTATACAATGTTTAGGTCACCGGTCACCCTCTCCTCTTGATTGATGCAAGGAAGGTGATGTGCAGTGGCACAGCGTGATTTTTTGAAGCAAGTAGTAAAAGTAGTTCAACGAGTAATAATCATAGACCAAAATACTCCTTGAGCCTATACGTAGGATATTCGCGGATTGTATGCATCACCGGGAAATGTTACAAGGAGAAAATTCATCGTGCTTTTTCTACCCCTCTGATTAGATTAGATTAGATTAGATTTGTCTTTATTCAAGTGTTATTACGTTTCAGAATACAAACATATACTGATCTTCCAACGGTAACACCATGCAATAATAATTTGAACCTACTATAGCTAA
>JAHZMW010003792.1:0-52233 GCA_027743745.1 Alloscopus bannaensis
GCGCCTGGGTGTGTGGTAAGCCTATTTCTAAAGGGCTACATGTGTCTAAACTCAAAATTGTGTCAGTGTCAAAACGCGGTGGCTAATAATGTAGTTGTGTACTTGTGCAAAGGCTGCAAACTGGGTTGAAAGCTCAATTTATGCTTGAGTAGAAATTAATAACTATCTCAACAAATATTTTGATGAGATATCTTAAGTTAAAATCAGTCAGAACTCGCCGATAATAGACATCCTTTCCATGACGAGGTCAAATCCTCAGATTTTTGGAAAAATCAACAGTAACTCACCTCACACCTGGGAAAACGACAGATGTGATACTGATCACATCACACTATCTCCGGATTCATAATACGGCAAGACAACAGAAACACAGGTTGTGTGGAAGCGATTTCAAGCTTGAAATCACCGAAGTGAACGCTGACATAATATGAAAATACATGTTATTTCTATTATCACTAACTAGCAAAAAGTGAAAAAGAAAAAATAAAGGTAAGAGAAATTTCACGAAACAAGTCCATTGTTCCACAGAAATCAACCTCTCCCGGGCGTACAAATTTGCGTATATGATATCAATAAAGTACGTCTCACTATTAAACGTGCCGAGTATATTTGAGGGTTTCTATAGATATTACAAATTTTAATATTTTTCCTACGATCATATAGGTGAAAAACAAATTATTGCGGGTGATGCTCATGCATTATAATCCTACTACAAACGAATGAATTCTGTGACAATGGACCATTTACTAACCGTCTTCTAATGCGTTCACATTCCACAAGAGAAAATTAAATGTCGGTCGGTCACTTGGTCTCCTTCCCTTATTCACGCTCAAAATACCAAGGCTTTAGTTCATATATTCAATGTAGTCTCGGGGAAGAGATAGACCCGTTAAAGTGGTTTTAAGAAGAGAGGTTGTGTATATATTCCAGACTAAATTACTGCTTACGGCAAATTTTGCACGATACTCTAATGCGCGTGTTATGCTTAAAATATGCAGTCTCCTCTGCTTGAACTCAGGGATAAGCGAAAAGTATACGAAATACACTATGCCTATGGTTAGTTTGCGAATGAAGACATGCTCATTTTGAGCTCTTAATACCGCATAGATGCCCCGAAGCTCAATTTTCTAGTAGACTTCCTCCACCTCACACACTCTCTCACTAGGAAAACCGGTATCTTCGTCGCAGTGCATAATTATGTCTCAATAGCACCTCCGTTGTGGGAAAACACACGAGAGGGAGAAAAAAAAACGAATTTTAGATTTCACAAGGATGATGATGAGGAGGAGGATATTATCTGCATATTTTACAAGCAAGCTTCCAGGATGTAAACGTCTAACAAAAGAGAAGGAGAAAGTTAGAGAGAAAGAGGTGAAATTTCATAGTGAAAATATACATATTTAAGGATAACTGTGCGGTACAAGCAACAGTAATGACATTATGTACTAAATGCTCTCCAAGGCTAAAGTATCCGCTCCATTGCAAATGACAACGCTATTCTTCAGCAGAGTATACGTGTCTCGTCCTTTATGTTTGGACGAAAAGTCTTGAGAATAAATCAAGCACGAGTTGTGTTTCCTTTTTTATCTCTCTCTTACTCTCCATTTCTCCCTTTGAAGCTTCCCTTTCCAGAGTCAGACGAAGGAAGTGCATTGTAGGAAAAGAGAAACGAGCTAAAGAGATTTAAAAGCGGTTTTCGTCGTTCTTTCAGAAAGCCCAAAAAGTAGTTTGGTGGGCGTATAAATGCACTTAAGTACGTAGCAGAGAAAGCAAGAGAAGAATACTGTTGAGCTTACCTTGACAAGCAACACCACACGAGACAAAAAATACTTTTTCAGCCGCAGGAGAAGACTATTATTATTGCCAGACTCTCACTCTCGGTGCGATATGAAGGAGGGTAATCTTAATGGTAATTGGGTTATCTAAAGAAGACTGTAACTTACATCAGCAAAGAAATAGCTTATTAATAATATACTTGACTTTTTTTGTAATCACGCCGTGCTCGTGAGCAGACCTTAATTCTCGCCGTCTCACAGACGATCCGAAATTGGATTAAGCCACATGGGTGTCCGATTTTATGGGCACTTCAGCGAGATTGTAATTAATACCCAGGTAAATAAATACCAGTTAGGATCGACCTTTTGACCAACCAAAGATGTGCTAAAAGGCCGACAATTTTTTCAAAAATATATTGCATGGTCCACTACGATTTTTGCAACCTCAGAATTATTTTCAGTGCTCGAGAAATTACCTTCACTTGGAGACTCATTGTGAAGGAATCGGTTTGACAGCGTACTTTATCAAAATGAGTATAGTTGTGGCTACGAAAACTGCGTCAAAATACAAAATATAAGCTGGGAGACTACACTGTACTGGCCTAGTTTGTGTCAAACAGTGTTCACACGATGTATATCTATATAATTACAAATGTGTGCATGCATGTGGTGACATTGCGTCATTTTGTCCAGGACCACTTTGTCACAATGATTTACAGCCCTATCAAATCGGCATTAAGTGAATGAAAGTCCTTTCGCCACGAGAGAAAGTGGCGCGCCGAATTCAGCTCTGAAATATGACGTGTCACTCTAGCATCTCCTTCTGTTGAACACTACTACGGCCGCTGAAAGCCGGCATGTACATTTCTGTTAAGATCTGCTGTGTTCTCACAAACAAAATCATTTCTTCCAATTTCCTTCCACGTTTTTCTGTATCATCATCGTTTCTCAACCACTCTACTTGGGTCATCTGGCAATCCGAAATTATGACGTCTACACAACAACGGTCAGAGCAGGAATTTTGACGCAGTTCTCAAATGAGGCATTCATTGCCATTGAAATCCGCTTGAAGAACGTCTCCAGATTCCGCAGTCGTTTCACTGCTCTGCATTGCATCTGAAGTATAATGGCGTTCTCATTGAGTTGTGCATTTTTAATGACAGTGTTATTTTTTCTTCGATTCAACCGAAGAGGACAAACGTCAAAACTTTTGAGCGAAACGTCGCAATTTCATAAGTGTCCATTTAATTACTTCACACATGGATCTCCAGGCATCCATTAGGCGTTTACTAAAAAGCAAAAAAAATGTTGTTGAGCTCCTCTGAAGAAACTTGTCCGAAGAAACCTGTGTGAACCAAACAAAGGATGCTGCAACGGCTTTTAGAGAACCGACCCAAGTAAAGGAGGATTTCAAATATCCAACAACATGAATTCTCTGTATTACATACAAATTAGAAAACTACAAACTCAGAAAAAGCAGAACGAACTCATTCAGAGTCGGACTGAGAGACAAACTTGATGTTTCTGAGTATTTGAAGCAGTAGTAAGAAGTTCAAGAGACGAAAACTGGTCGGGACACACCTCGCGAGAGAGAAAGTGGTGAGGGGAGAGATTGCATATAAATTGTTGACATGATAAAACACTCTCATCAACAAATCGCACCATCCTCTCCCTGGATGATGTGCGTCGTGTCAGCTAACTAAAGTTGGCAGTTCCCCTCGTATGAGAGATGAAGAAAGTAGTTTTGTCGTCTTCCACGCGGAGCATGCACACACACACCGTTTGTTACGCCCATCAACTTTTACTGTCTCTCTCAGCACAAGCCTTTCCCCTGTCCATTTAGGTGAGCAACTTTCTCCGACCCAAAGAGAGATGTGAGAGAGGAGAACTTGGGATGATTTAATGAACGATGATGTCAACTCAAGAAACTATCCCAAGCCTTGACACGTGTACAACTCTATATCTTACCGAAACTCTTATACATAATGCATATGCTCGGAATAATTTGTTGCTTCGTGTGACCACTGACTAGATTTCGGTGTCTAGTTTGTAACTCTCTCTGAACCTCTTCAGTCGCATCTTGACCATGTGAGCAGCATTTCAACAGATTTTTAGAGAGACGAATTTAAGTCAATCTGTTTGCCAACGTTTGATACAATAAGGAGACAATGCTATTATTTTAATATATTTTATTAAAAGCATATCACAGTCACTGCTTTCGGTGTAGCTAGCTGAAGTGAGCTGTTTTCTAATTTAATTCTTACGATCAAGACGAACGCAAGACAATTGTTATATTTCGACTCTGATGAGTTTCTGGCAGTAATTCAATTGCCGTAGTCATTAATGCATTGTTGTGCCTTGAAAGGGATGCTTGACCTCATTCGACTTTCTCAATGGTATTTTTAGGCTTTCTTCTGAACAGCGCAACATCCTTTCAAGATGATGATGCAACATACATGTTCTCAGGACTAAAGACACTGATTCTATCTTTAGATGACATACGACATCCTCTTCCGAAAAGGCTCGAGTCTCATCGTCACTTCAACATACTCAAGTCAACATGAGTCATACTCCGTGAAAGCGATAAAAGGACATTTGTCATAATTCCTCTCGCTCCGTTTCTTTCAAAAAGTGTATTTCCAAAACAGTCCTCATTTGAGGGGAAAGCACGAGAGATGTGTATTCCGGTAGACAAAAGTGTGTCATTGGAACTAGAGAGAGCACGAGATTCACAAACTTTTACCATTTCATGACAATTGAATTGAGTGTGCTTCGCAAGTTTGAAGCCGTTGAAATTGAAATGAGCAATGCAGTCATGAGCACGTCAGCAACGTCACTTTCCTCAATAGCCATGACTTTCTTTTACCTTAATGGTGATCATAACATTTAATGATACTGCAGTGTTGCAGTTACACGCACTGCACAGGGATCGTATTAGCAATTCAACCAGACCATCATCAAAAGTCGGCAAACTTTCCCAATCAAAGTCATACGCTACGGGGAGAATGCAAGTCATAAAAAGTCTGTTCCAGGAATTGACGATTGGCTGCGTGTATGCCCGGTTGTATAAAATAAATTGCACTTTTGTACCAATGCTCTGTTCCCCTCCTTCGAAACTCTTTGCTGCTATTAATAGTGAGGTCTAAATGTTAAAAAAGATTTGTTGGAGCAAAGCGGTGCAAAGTTTGGTTGAGAAAAAAATCTTTGCCAGAGAGTTGAGCTAAAGATTGGAAGTTCATATACTACAAATCTAGAAACTCACCCTTTTCAATTCGAGGAGTAACGGACGTGTCAACTGGATACTACTTTTGTTGATCTTTTTAATGGCCACTACCGTGTTCTATAAAAGTGAAAGGAGAAACAGTACAAAATGTGTGAATTCCATCTTTATCAGTTGAGCATTTGCTAACAACGTGAATTTAAGAAGGCAACTTGTCGACTACGACTGTCGTCGTTTAAACAAAAATTGTGAACGCACTTACCTTGTAACACACCGTTTTGACAAATAATTGTTTGTTGTCTCCATAAAACGAATCTCCTGAAAGGTTGCTCTATTGAAAAAAACAGCAAAATAAGAGGATGAGCGGATGAAGAGGCTTAGCATGTTAGCAACCTATGTTTACCATGCTAAACATTATTGAGCAGTCACTATATTCGCTTTTTTTTGCCAGATTGAAGATGGAGTCCTTTGAGACTCTAAACTGATTAGAAGTACAGATAATTCAAATTAGAAATGATACTTACCATATTCGAAGCTAGACTCCACCTGGAGCCACGATTTCCACGGGCGCCACTCGTGAGTATGTCGTTTACGTTCACTTTCCAATTCATGGAGGCGATTTCAGCCTCCAGCTTGTAGTGGCTGAAACATTCAAACAACATCAACAACAATTCAATCAAGGTGAGGTACTTTTGAAGTACAGGTTATCAATTATAAAATTTTCCGTCAAATTTAAATATCAAATACAGGATTTCAGAAATGATACAGAAAATATCATTACTCCGCATAAAAGCACAGTACATTCAAGTTTCTCCCACATTGTCAGTGTTGCGTAAACACTTCAATCACTATTTGAAAACACTTGGAGCGGTAGCAAGGGGCCTCCAAGGTTTTCCGCATAATTGAAAGCGGATTTTCCACGACTTCGCTATTAACTCGTGGCCCACCTTTCTTGTATCAAAAACCTAACGGAAAGGGCGCCTCATTTCCTCAAAACCCATTTCGTACATATTTAACAACTTCCGAGCTTCTTTTCACTAGTTGCTTTAAGCGTTATATATACGAATGCGTGGACCGTTTTACACGTGCAACGCCCCTGCACACTTGTCGTGTTTGCGATACAAAAAAAGATTTACGAGTTTCCGAAGAAGCACTTAAATCAAACACTGATTGATACCACACATCACAGAACATTTGAAGCAATACCAAAATGCGAGATTCATGAGTATAAAACGACGATGGTGATAGGACACACTCTCTCAACTTGAACATTTCATCCCTTTCATACAAATCATCACCGTATCACGCTCAATGCATGCAGTCCTCATGAATTTACAGACGAACATGAGCAAAACGGCATGTTTTCTAGATACAAGAAGTGTGTTGCTGCGGAGGGAGTACAACTCGGGGTAAAATCAGTCATCGCGATATGATTCAGTGAGCAGATTGTGCCAAGGATTTTATGGCTTTCCTGTAATGTCCATTATGGCATCTGCAAACAGTTTCTCAACTTCGTCATCATCATCATCATGTTCAATTACTTGAGCGTGGCTAGAAAGCCAGAGAGAGAGAGAGATGAGAGTGAAAGAGATGCTCATGCTGACATGACAAAATGAAGAGAAACAAGTTGGGAAGACGCTGCTCTGTATGTCTATAGTTTTAACAGGTTTTTCTTGTATGTGCGTGGGAAGTTGCCACGAAATGATGAACATATCCAGCTAATAACTTGAGAGAGTGGAACCATCTTTGAATATTGCCATTATCTTGTTCCTTCTCTTTCAGCTAGACATGACACTGTGGTCACGCAATGTTCCTCTGCTTTCACCTCTTCCGTCCATTGGGCATTCTCTCTTTTCTTTCCGCCGGTGTGTAGCGGTGCAAAGCTGCGAAGAAGACAAGGAGCAACCGCACAGAAGCTTTCCAATGACAATAGCGAGCAAGAGACAACAAAGAGTGTGAGAAGACAATCTTGACGGAAGAAGACAACGTGTGCGCCTTGAAAGGGGAGATAACTATCTTGAAATAGAATGGAGAAGTGAGCCGCGAGAGGTTAAAACTGAATCGAGAGGTAAGGTGAAAAATGGAGTCAGAGAATGAGACGAAGCTCAAGAAAATGTCGTTAGTGGACTCGAGAGGTTTACTTAAGTGATTATGAGATCAGAGACATACGTTCCTCATGTTATTGGACAGAGAGAAAGGTACATGTACTACGCACAACTTGTGTGCATATTCTTAAGACAGTTCTGTACTCGATCTCTCTCCCTGTAAGCCAAACCAATTGGAGAAACTGTTGTTAATGGAGTTGTGTGTTGAGACAAAAGGTCCACCAGAATGGAACAAAAAATAGAGTGAAAGGCAGCCTGGAGTCAAGTGACTCGCACTGTACGACGTCGTTTGGTGAGGTGAAGAAGATTGAAGAGCACGCATATGGTAAGATAGAGAGAGCAGCGGGTGTCGCTGGAAACAAGACATGTCTCGGAGAATTAACAAGGGGATGGGTTGACTTCAAGTTGTCTCCAAAGATGTGTCATACGCTCTCACCGTGTGGAAACTTCAGTCACTCTCCGCGGTCAGAGAAAGTGAGAAAGAGTGTCTTTGCGTGTGTCAAGGTGTGTAACTTTTGCTCTCTTGTAAAAGTCGTGACTCATCATTTACCATATGTGCCACGAGCGATTTGCATGCTTCGCAGCTTTCTCTTTGAGGACCTCATCTACATAATATCCACTTGTAGGCATAGTAGCCATAGCGAAACTCTGAGAATGAGTTGTCTTTGACAAAACGAGAACGGCCGATCCTGCTGACTCAGATGATTCACTTTTACAACACTGTCCCATGACATGGATGACACACTCGCAATTTGTGAATTTTTTGTACAGCAATCAGACAAAAAATGTCCTCCCGAGAGCTAGTTCATGTTCGCTACCCAAAAATAGAAACTAACTTTTTCATCATCATCGTCATCTTGCAGCTCAAACGAAAAATTACACTAAAAGGCAACCCTTTCACAAGAGGGAGCAGAGGGGAAAATTGTGGCGTCGACTATTAAAAGTCAAGTTTCTCACTGCACTGCGTCCCTCACATTTGCGAAAATAAACTTTCTCCAGAACAAGGAAAACTTTCTTTTGGTCGAGGTTTCTTTGGAGTTACTACTAGACTTCTCATGACTACATAACTTTCAGAGTTCAAAGCTGGAAAACCATGACGTCAGAAGTATGAATACGATTTGTGCTCTCATTTCTTTACCCACGACAAGCTTGATTGTTGTGCTTTGTTTAGAGCTATTAAATGCATCTCTCAACAACAATGTGTTGCTGTTTGATGTGCAGCAGAAAAGCAATTTGTCATTGCAAGGGAGTCTTTGAGTCTTTGAGTTGTTGTCCAAATGTCGACGGAGATGAGGACTTCCTCTTCAAATTTGAGCAGGGCAGCATCAAGCGCAGTTTTTATTAGGAAATGTAGAGTTCTCGTACGTGACTCGTAACATGATTGTAAGTGGCAACATGGTGACTGCAATAATGATCTGTTTGTGCACACACGACATTCGATACCGCCAGAGTCATGCTGACAGCTGAAAGGAGCGTGGGATGGCAAGTGTGTATTTCCGGGCCTGCTTGCTGACGCCCTATCTGCCAATTACTTTGATGACTGGTGTAGGTATACAACATCCTTCAGCTTTGGAGGAGGAACGAGCTCACAAAAAGTTGTTCCATCACAATACCTTTCGGACACGATGGGAAAAGTGACTCGTCGACAATGTTGTGAGAATTTGTTGAACATCGATAGGGTTCACACGATGAGACATGGTGCTACAACTGTCTCAATTGCTTGTCACTTTGAGTAAATGTTGTTGGGAATACAAGCATGTTGATATAATTCTATTCCAAGGGACACATGGATACTGAATGTACATACTTTCAACAGCAGTAAAGAAAAAAAAACAGAATTATTATGTATTGCACATGAATCAATTTATTCTTCAATTGAATGGATTTCATTTCTAATTTTTCCGTAGGTGAGCCAACCCAGCAGTAACTCGACAACTAGTATTTACCAGTATTTAATCAAGTCTCAGAACTGATTTTACAGTATCTACAACATATTCTGTCGCAGGTGGGTAATATGACGGGGAAAGGCAATGTTGATAAACAGGCAAAGTGTGTAACTGACAACTAGTATATTTGAGGTCCGAGACTCTCAAAACAATACGTTATGAACGGCATTTTGTTTTTTGGACAGGGAGAGGAACAACGGTGAGAGCAGTTCCTGAGTAGTGTTGCAAAATTAGCCACCAAATCTGGAAGAACCGGTGCTGGTAAGGAATCTTGTGATAATGTGGAAGGAAAGGGCTCACGAGTGCTTCTGGCTTGCATCATGCATTGTTGTAGAGCAATGGAAGTAGTACTCATCAAAAGTTGGGGAAAGCATTTATGAACTCATTTTTAAATATTGCTGGAGGACTTGGAGGTAAATGGTTTCTTGTGTAATTTCGAGATTTTTTTGACAAATTTTAGTTTCAAATGCAGTTACATACAACTAGTTTATATAATTGGTTGGGAATTTCAAAAATTTAATCCCACGAAGCTATGTCCACAAGCGGGTCAACAAGTGAGGGTTACAAACTGGCTGATGACGTGGATGAGGGTTAGCTACGGTTCGAAACTTGGGAATCAGAAATGACACATTACAGCATGGGATTCTGAATAAATATGCTATCAAGCCGTGCAAAAAAGAATTTAATCATTACATGGTTCATTCATTGCATCGATTTCCGATGTCATGTTTTTAGTTGACTAGATTGAATTCAATTGAATAATTAATTATTAACTCTTAATCTTGTCAGTATATTTTTGTACAAGCAAATTCATAAAATGTTTCAACAAAACAATAAACTAAAAACCATCGATTGAAAATCCAAGGAGATTTTACATAAGATTTTTTGAGGTGGTTGATAATTTTGCGAAATGAATAAGTGAAAACTTGCTGATGATGACAACGGACGCAAAGCAAATAATAAGCGTCACTACGTAGTCTACAATATTCATCACGAATGAAGCACTTTGTACATTTCGTAAATAACTTTCAACAAAATAATAATGCAAGCTGTAATTGGATAGTGGGAACACACAATTAACAATTCCTTCGATATTTTTCGAATTCGGATACGTCAGGAAATTGCTATCGGCAAGTGGGTCTTCATGAGGTGGGTGAGGGCTGGGGAAGGGATAGGGGTCCGTCCTTCATGAAATCGAGGGAAGAGGGGTGGCTAATAGGCTGGCTTAGAGCTGAGGATGAGAAAGAGGAACATAATTAACTTTGAAGAGCTCTCAGTAATCAGTTTGAAGACGAAACTCATGATTCATCAAGAAAATTGTGTTCCTCTTCGCTAACTTTAAACGTATTTAACAGTACACCAAACAGTCCACACATGGGACTGAAGAAAATGCGTCAATGCCCAAATGAGAGAAATTAGATTATTCATATAAACTAAATACAGCGAATATTGATGAGCACTTTCTTGACCATGTCAATGTAAACTTATTAGCTGTCTCAAATTTCTGTGTTTGTTGAAAACTCTTGAAGCGAAACCTGATACATTCATTCATTGTGCCGTAATACAAAAAAGTTACATTTTTACAGAACATCGTGTAAACTGAATACTCACCGGTAAATAAAGAAGAGGCTGATCAACATGATAACCAGGGCTGAACTGAGCGCAACAACGACAATCATATATTTCGGCATTGCTGTAATAAAAACACAAAAACAATCTTATAACCCACTCCAGACATCACGATCTTTTTTTATTCCTCATTGAAAAGTACACTGAATCTAATATTTTGTGTCAATAAAGATGAAGTAAAAACAAAGTTTCAAGTAGCATTGCGTGAGCAAGAGAAAAAAAATTGTTTACTCATACAATTGTTTCTTGCTGGATTGTAATACGGTGGAGAGAGGAGTGTTCCACTTATGAAATATGTATTCACCACAGGTACACTCCATCATGCGGCAAACAAAGAATGAAATTCTCGCAAGAAACAAGCCGAGCACACACACGCTCTCTAACAACGGTACTCAGGAGAGAGGAAATGATTCTGTTTTTGGGGAAACCTAGTGCATGACTTCCTGTGTGCATGATATGAAACCAATGCGAATTCTCGTTGTGGAAGTGGCTGGAGAAAAGTCAATATTGGAGTGAAATACAAAGTGGATGTATCACTCTGGAATATATGGCGGTTTCCACACACAATTCGTGAGCCAACCACCACTCCTGAATTGGACTTTGGGCTAGAGGCTAGGGAAAAAGAAAATAAAGTATCTGGGTTTTGTCATAAAATAGAGCAGTAAATTGTACTTTCAGGGGAAAAGTTTCAGGGGGAAGAAAACGAGCATTTATCTTTCTCTACAACCGCCATAAAAACATGGAATACTTCTAGATAAAGTAGAGTGGTGGGTGGAGGAGGATTGTGATGGAGGAACAAGATAAAAATCGTTTGGTTTTGCATGTATTCCCTTGGCAGTTGGAGAAAGTCATGTGTGACTACACTGCCCCATCATTATTCTCAAAAATGTAATGCCATTAGCAATTTTTTTATCTACTTTTTTGAAACAGGTTAAAAATCTAGTTCATTTCGGTAATTTTTGGTGACGTTACATTCATGCCAACAACTACCGGAAAGTGAGTGAGTTAATCTTACCCTTATTAAATGCGAATTCAGATGAGAGCAAGGTTTTTGATTATCTTTTTTGTAGAATGTGGAAAACTTATTTAACCAAAAACGATTGGTAAATGCGTGCAAATTTGATACTTTAATGTTGTATGTTCATAAGACTCGCGTCAGCCTGAGGTAAATGAAAGTTATTTCTTGTGCAAATCACTTACTTGGACAGCCCGATCCATCGAAGCCACACTCAGGGGTATCTGGTGGCGGACCCAATCTTCCGCCGGGCCAGTGAATTGTGGCATTTTCTTCCTCAATTATCGATTTAGATCTTCCAGAGTAATGGGCAACGACCTGTAGGAATCAATTCGCGAGAGTAACTTTCTTTTCCTCATCCGTTCTCCTTTCTATTCCTTCAAAGCGTTCTTTCCATTCTCAAAGAACGTTGCCACTTTGGCAAGTAAAAACACACTCTTGTATAAAACATAAAACAAAGAATATAGTAATAATTTGCTTTATGATTTCACATAAAAGCAGCAAGGCTCGTAATATTTTTTTGCTCAACGCCCAAAAGTTGGGAGACAATATCGAGCTACTATGCTTCTGAGTTTATAAAATCTTCACGAACCTGCTCACTTGTTCTGCTTTTAATGCTAAAAATCTACTTTCACTCCCATTCACGCTCTACGGACGTTTTGAGTGGACGGCATTGAGCTCAAAGTAGTAACAAATGGAATCTAAATCAACTTTTCGTGTAGGCACAAAAGTACAGATAAAATGTGAATCTCCAATAAATGTCTACGAAACAAAGACGAGCGACTTGAAGTGGATTTTGCTTTCACTTTAGTATGATGTTTGTTGTTGTTCCCTTGGATTTTCTGGGTACACGAGCAACAAGTGCAGCACCACGAAGACTGAAGCACGTCCAGAGAATGTGACACAGACGAAAAAGTTGTTGCACTTTTATTGTTCTTATCTGTACGCCTCGTTTACATGGCCAAACATGTTATTGCAAATCTTTTAGCAAGTTCAATGCAATCATTTTGCAACTTCATGTGAAGCTATAGATAACTATACTGTACTATAACTTTGCGATACAGATTTTTCTGTATTTCTACCACACCACCATTCTGAGAGAAAAGGCTCGCGATAAAACTTACGTGAAACTTTCCCGTCTCTGGATCCATATCGAGGAGTGAATAGTCAGCGTTTCGGTCCCCATTCGCGTCGATACTCACGTTGCCCGTGATCCCTACCGAAGGATGTACAAAGAAGTTCCGTTGTAAAACATAATAAACACGCTCCCCAACAATGAAACTGTATACATAAATATTTGTGAACGCTCGTATTTTGCACAGTTACAAATATTTGCATCAAATCGGGTTGCAGTAGTATTTACTTTTCATTTTCTTCTACATTAAAAAGCTACGAAACTCTTTTAAACATATGTTTTGCGGAGAGAAAGTGAGAATAAAAAAATTCCCTGTAAATCTAAAAACAACTCTGCCCAATCTGTGTCAATGTTGAGCACGCGCCCACATGACAGCTTACCTTGGAAAGTTTTGTTCCACATCCTTTGAGTAATATCTGTCCCATTAGTGATGGACCCACCTGCTGCCAGCGTCTCATTGAGAGCGGTAGCGTACAGAATGACGGCGTCGTAGAAAGCAGTTACAAAAGGATTCACCGGCTCGTCACCAAACGAGAAGTTGAACTTCTCGAGGGCCAGCTTCTTCACGTCTTTGTCGAACTGGATGTACTCATCGTTGTCCGGTGGAGGGCGAACCGTGACGGTGAGGAGGGCTTCGTACGCTCGCTGAGCTATCCTGTTGTTCTCCTCCGTCGCGTTGGCGTCATACCAAGGCCGGTAACCCTTTTCGAGGCTGGAGGAATGAAAGTCAACAAGGAGTTATGGATGATCATCCCTTCACATTCACGTAGTGAATTATACTAGATGTTGTGCCACGTAGTTATTCCTATTCATATCCCTCCTCCGCTTATTTCATCGATAAATATTGTCGACCTGGATATTACCCTTTGAAAAAAGTTTATCCTTTTCATCATCATGTTGTATTGCCTTCACCAAAAGTGAGTCACGAGTGGATAAGCTTTTCACTTTGTTTGCTCCGTCAAAACGGGTGTCTTTCGACAGACATTTCAGAGCTGTTTCTCCACTTACGAGCACAAATCAAATTTTATTCTCGGCCTGCCCACCGATGGCATAAATCCATCTTACACAACTTGATTTGCTTAGAAAAAATCTGAATAAAATTGGGCAACAATATGAACTCGGCTTACTTTGTAAAGAGCTCCACGTTGAAGAAGACGTATTCTCCGGAAGAGACCATGTTGAGCTCTTCGGCTGCCAGAAGGATCTCACGGACTTTGGGTGGTGATGCGCATAAAATCACAACTAAACGGAAAACATATCATCAAATGGTATTATTACAAACGCCTGAGTTTAATATAAGAACGCAGGATTATATGGAGAAAAATAAGCTGTAAATACAATATTAAGCACACAACATCCAGCGTGGCGTACTTTATAAATAAGCAGAAATGGTGTAAACATGCGAAGAAAACGGAAAATTTAAAATTGGGCAACATGGAGAAAGCAATGGTAAGCGGTGCGTAAACAGGCAATTTAGCAGAGGCAGCAGCAGAGGTTCACATTAAAATTTATTTTGTATGCTACTCGTCCTGAGGTGGTTTTCCAGAATTCGAAAAGCCTCTACTTTGTGCAACTAGTCGGAAGTCAAGCTCGATTCAATTTTTATCCACTTTTTTTTTAAATTCCTGATGCCAAGCCGTTCCCTAAGCGTGGGTGGTAGAGAAAGCGGCTAAGTCTTGCCGAGAATTTGCTGGGCACGCACATGTTCTCCGACAAATTACCGAGACAGCTGAACATTAATGCGATGCTAATGCGAAAGTCATCCCCAAGCTTGCAAACTCTCACAGGGAAAATGCTCCGGAAATGGTTTGAAAGAGTTTCGCCCAAACTCAAAATTTTTGCACCCGCAACTCTCTGTGTGATATGTAACTCTCAGCAAAAATTAGGCGGAATTCGCCTTAAACAAATATTAACATTGTGCCATTAGTACAAAGTATGTCGCTTTTGCTCAAAGAAAAATTAACAAGAACTGTGCAATGTTTAAAAAGCGTCATTTTGAAGCTTCTTCCAAGCCCCTTCCATTTCCCTACTTCGCTTTCCCGTGAAACACGAACGAGGGTGGTTTCGTATGCGGTGACACTGGGTTAACTCGTGAGACTAATTTAAACTTGACAAAAAGTTTCTCGAAAGTGTCAGGATGACAATGTAGGCAAGTGTACATGGAGAAAGAGGAAGCCTCGGGCTGTGGTCGTGTGGGTAAGAAAAACTGATACAAACTGAGTTCATCTTCACCACAGGTTGTTTAATTTGCCAACTTTCACTTTCGTCACAGCCTCTCTTCGCCGTTCTGGTAATTTCTTTCGAATTGTATTCTCTTCCTCGTACTTCCCTCCTTGTACATCCCTCCGGATAATTTTCCCACTACATCAATAAACTCCGTGTGCAAACCCCGCGTCCTTGTTACGTGCTATTGTATCATTCATTTCGCTCCGATGATCATTCAAGTAACCTGTAACAAGTCTTGATCACGTTTTAAATCTTTCCTTGATACTACTATCTCTAATAAAACCTGTGGCTTTATGAGAAACGAACGAGGATGAACTCGGTGTTTCTCCCGCATTCATCCAAAATCCATAAAATAAACGTTGTTGCGCAGTAGATGGACTCTAAAAACTTTGTGAAAATGAGCTTGTGTGCGTGTAGGGAACAAGAAAAGTTTACAACTTGAGACCACTTCATAATGAATTAGCATTTCTTACAAATAGAACGTAACGAACGGTGTTGTCTCTTCCATTTGCTATCGACTCTCTGAATCCGATTTTCTTTTTGTATAATGGACTGCTCGTTAATACTTATTGTGTGGTATGCATTATGTTACTGTTTGTGGAACGGTGAATACCTGTGAATAAGCTGTTTTAAGCAATTTTACTGTATAAGATTCATATAGCGTCGCTGCAATCGACAGATTTCGGTTTTATTCGACAGATTTTTGAGTGATTTTGAAAAAATTAAGAGCAAAAAATGATTGCAGTCATTTGTTAATTTTATTCAAATAAAGGGTGTACCATAAATAGGGAGAATAGCTTTGACAAGAGATAAGAAGGTGTTAGAGATAAGGAATAAAAAACGTTTTCATCTTGAGATTCATCATAGTCAAGATGACATTATTTCATATTTTTGTTCGGATTTCACTCACTCGGGAACATGGCGCGTGCCAATAACGAAGCGTATTTCAAACACGTCATTTCATGCTACAAAAATATTGCTGGAAAGTCGAAGTTTAAAACGGTTGAACACTTTAGCAGTCAGGGTCCCAACAAATCCACCCCATGATCAGCAGATTCGAGACTATAAACTCCAAAAACTATTTAAAAAATCCGGGCGGACCTTTGAGCATGGGCGTCAATGAAATAAAAAAGAAGGTTGCAAATTTCTAGCGGCGTACCGCCAAGAGACTTAATATTAAACTTACCACCCTTCAGAATATCAAACTGGGGAAGCGGAGCATCAAAGCGTATACAAAATAAATCGCACCAAAATATTTCAACGATCAGGAGGAACGTGCAAATTCGGGTGCAGAAAAGTGTACAACAAAACATGTTTGTGGATGAATTTGAAAATGCCCCCAACGTTTCCCAGGTCAGACGAATTGAAACTATTTGGCATTGTGTAAAGCTGAGTACACCAAAAGAACCAGCCCACCCAAAAACATCCGCGGATTCAAGACCATATGCAGAAATATCATTTCTTAATGGCGAGGGAGTCAGGAAAAGCAGTGATGGAGAGTTGGATGAAAACAATGCGCAAAATCGGTTATGGAGGCGTCGAAGGATCTGTCCCGTGAGTATACTAGTAGTATATTAGTTGTAGTTGTTTATGATAATAACATTGTAAAAATATTGTTCTTTATGTATCCGCAATAAATTCGCAAAGTTATTCTCCCTATTTATGGTACACCCTTTATTGTTGCCACATGAGGAATAAAGGGAGAAAGAGACAACGGATTTTGAAATTTCAGATACATGCATAAATCCTCTCATCTTTGGAGAAAGTGCCTTACTGGATTTGGAACGAAAAGTTAAAATATTACTACTCAACTAATACAATGCAGTGCTGAAGAGATAACAAATTTTGAGCAATGCTTGGTAGAAGCCGAAGCATACCACAAGGTAATCTTTATTGTAGAACTTTCTCCAGTGCTTCAACCACATGAAATATGCAGGTGAATGAATATCACGCATGATTTGCACAAAGTTATCTGTGCAGTAATTTGCTAATGAAAAACCGTGCGTAGCATAGGGAATAATCAGAAGGACAAACAGTACGAAAAAAATTGCTGCTCATCTTTGGGAGCAATGTTCTTCCCTCCGATCTTGTTAGGGATAAGCTCCTGTTTTGCAAATATATTCCAGGCGTTTCCGCCATCCAAGTGTAATCCAGTGCACAATCACATACATGACTTGATTACACAGTCCAGCAATCATCCGATTCAACAAAGCACACATCCGTAACAACGGAACACTTCATGCTCAACTGTGCTCATCCTAGTTGACTCCCTTCTTCCTCCGAACTGAGTTATCTATTTTGTGCATTGCACAAGTGTTTTGTGGTGGATTTTTTAGAATGAAGAGAAATGCCGGCAGTGGTTTTTTGAAACAAATCGTTGAGTCAAGAGTCAAACACGAGGAAACCTGTCACACTCGGCTGAGCCTGCATTTTGGAGGAGAAAGTCGGTGATGCGCATTGCTAATGATTGCAAACTGCAGTTGGAAATGGTGCACATGGCAGTCACAGTCGAGAGGGTTGGATGTTTTTACATATACAAATTCTTCTCGTTTCAACACACAGAGCAGAGTCAAAGCAAATATTAATCCGCCGTTTTCTTATATATACACCGGAATATTCGCAACGTAATCGTTTACAGCAACGTACATAGTAGCAAAGCTAGTAATTGGGTGTTTATCAGCATTAATTAGGCGTTTTCGCACGATGTGCCGTCATGTAGTATATACAAGGGCATGATAATGTGTGCAAATCAACAAACTTTGAAACCATTCTACTCATAAATACACAGCAGCTTCGCAGTATATAATTTTGCAAAACCGAGAGACTCTCCATTGGTGTTCACGAATTCACTTGATCATTTTGCTTATAGCCTCTCAAAAACGTAGTTACCTACGTGAAACCAGTATTATAGCGAAGAAAGGAAGGGAGAACGCGATATAATAGAGAAAAATTTCGCAACTCTTTCAAGCACCCACTCAAACTTGATTTATGTTTTGATACACTTCAGTGCTACATATTATTGCTTTCTTTTTCCGTATACTTCATACTTGTTAATAATGCAACGCTATAAATAAACCCTACAATTCACATCCTTCCTTCTCGTTCCCCTCTCTCCTGAGAATACAACGTGTGCAACGCATATGACTCTGTGACTGTAATAATTTCGCTAAAATTCTAAGATGAGGTTAATGGCACGTTCACATTGCCCGAGTTGAAAATGGCCGGAGAGCACGCAACTCTTGTAATATTTTTTTCATGCGGAGTCATTTGTGCACACCACTGCCACCACCAATGCTCTTGCACGGGGAACTCTCTATCGTCAAGAGAATATAGGTCTTAATTAAAATTTCACTTGCACAATAGCCCACTTTTCTTCAAAGTGAAAGTCGTAAACAAAAGACAGAGTGAGAAAGAAAGAAAGGTAGAAAGGTTTCTGGGATTGAACTTTCTCTCTTTTTCTAGCCAGATTGTGGGATGACAACATATGAATGAGTGAAATGAATACTGTGGACTTTTTCTCAAAGCAAAAATATAATGAGAAACCTTTTACTGTTCTTTTTGGGTAGCCTCCCTGAAGCCATGAGACGTACAGGTGATTTGCAGAGTGCTTTTGAAGTGCTCGGTGAGGTGAAACCAATTTTTTAGGTGACTTACCTATATATTTCATTTGTCTATAATTATTGTAAGCTTTTTATGCTTATTTCTTGTATGATATAATGTAATAATAAAATTACAGGTTTATGTACATCTACAGTTAGTTTCTGATTAAAGAAAGTGCGGTTGCATAAATGGATTTTTTAGCATATTTTTTTAAAAGTCGTTATATAACGTCCTTGTCTGGTCTGCACTCTAGACACACTCCCACGTCGACTTTTTATTAATAAGCGTGCTGGTATTTACAAATGCGCCATCTCAGTTAACATTGTTAGCATATTGCACTCGGAATGCGAGAGTGCAGCGTAAAAAATCCATAGAAACTCTAAAATTGAGGCAACTCTAAAAATACCATTTTATCTTTACCCCTTTCACAACACTTTCACCACGTAACACAGCCTTTATTTCACCTGACATTTTCTCACATTACATTGTGTTACTTTCTTGTGTTTTATTTCAACGTCGAAAGTCTACACAATACACAGTGGTCTGCAAAATTTTCAGGTAGAAGGTCTTCTTGCTGCACACCACATCTTCTCCGACTTTTCGGACTATGTTGAGAAAGTCACATGTTAATGAGGGAAAGGCGACCAAAGTCTGTGAGAGCCCTCATCTCCACTTGCCAAATTCTCACACACCTCTCCGAAGCCTCGAGAAATCCGTCAGCCACCAAAAATCTACCAACTCACCACTACTTTATGCAAGCGCGGTAAGCAGCGATGAACGAGTGGAAAAGCATAGCTTTCTTTGGGCTTAATAGGCATGCATGAAACATTAGCTGAGGGCAGAACAAAAAACACACTAAATGAGGGATTTTATCTTCTTTCTGTCCAAAAACCACACACTATATTCTTTTTTTTTCTCTCATACCTACACACTACTCCTAGAACTTGACCATCTTGTAAAGAAACTCAAAAAAGGCTCATCTTACCGACATTCATATTATTATGCTCTACACTTGTATAAACGGAGCTACACATCACAAACACACATCTACAAAACATAAACAAAAAGGCTTTGGAAAACACTATTTTCCCCTTAAAAAACTCAAGTTTCTAGTTTAGTAAAAAGTCAACCAACTCAGGTCCAGCTCCTGCTCTTTGTATGTGCACCTTTGAAATGAAAGTTGACTACGAGATACGATTTACCTGTGAAACAGCAACGAAACGTTTCTAGAATGGACTTAAATGAAATCTCTCAACGGCTGATGATTCTCGACGGAATTCATATCACTATTCATACCTTCCGCGTGCTCTCAAGATTTTTCTTTGCATTCATTACGGACTCGTGAAGAATCACTTCGCGTCAACCAACTCCCACACATGCCATTGAATCATATTTACTTTTACCGTGTCTAAAAGTAAGCAACGAGACCAGAAAAAAAGGCCGACTGCGGAATCAAAAAAGTGGATGATGAAGACGTCAAAGAAAATGAAGAAAGCACTGAGAAGCGAAGGTGGTGGTGGAATGGTGGTTCATTCATCGTCATCAGCAAAGTGAGCATAAGCGTGTAAAATTCGCAGTGTTTCTTTTTGTCTGTGAACCATGAAACTTTTATGCATGATTTTTCGACAATTCCCTCAAGCAGCCTGAAACAATATACACGAAAAGAGGACTACCACACTACACTATTTTTACAAAGAGTTCTCTTGCTTTATGTAAACCGTTTATAGACAGATACACACAAAAACATACTCACTATAAAATACATAATTTTATCGTATGAAAGAGAGCGTGTGCTCAACTCAATGAGGAAAAAGCCAAAGAACCGACTCAACTTGCAGACTTCTTTTTCGAGTGAAAGTTATCGCTAGAACAACGTGGACGTGTGTGTGCTTCCATGCTGTTGGGAGAAAAAGTAGCAAAAAGCCAAAGTAGTCAGATGACTCTTGCTCTTCTTTTAACGCTACCGGCTACATAACTTGTATACAGAAGCAGTTACTAATGTGTATTAACGTACGAAAACTTGTTGGGAAAAGGAGATGGAAAGCGGGTGAAGTGAGAGAGAAAGATATTATATGGATAAATACTATATTTGCACCACTCGTTCATTTTTTCTGTGAATATCATATACTAAGGAAGGAGCACACTGCAACAATTCGTTTTCCTACTTTCTCACTTTCCACACATTACATTAATAATGCACACATTTTGTTCGGGTTTATTTTTGCGGAAGGGCAAAAAAGGGGGAAGCGCTTGTTTGGATAGCAAAAAAAGCACAAAGTACAACCACTTAAAATATCTAGTGTGTACGGTGGCATATAAAAGACACTTGGCAGGGAGAAAAAAAAAGAGATAAAAAGAGTAAAAAAAGATAGAGCTCTCCATTTTTATGTTGGTGGAGAGGAAGCGACTATAGTACTCACTTCGAGCTTTTGCAGCGATGAATTTCAGAGACTGATGGAAATCTATTCTTTTCACTTGAGTTTCATCAAAACTTTTGTAAATTGGGGTGCTATTCAGCGCACTGAACACTGTGCCCAAGGTGAAATGGCAGAGCGAGTGCCCTTTGCCAGAGCTCACTGGAAAGTTGTGGTAGAAGAGGGCTACATGACGCCATCCGAAGCGGGCGAGTATCTTGGCGAACCCTTCTCCAATCAAACTATACGAACCTGTGGAGAATATTTGGAAGACATGATGATAGTGCTGTTGTACTCTAATGAGTACCCTCCTTTGAATGTGGGCTACTTAAAGACAATAATTTTGAGTGGTTTCATTTCTGCAAATCTGCTATTCTCGTCAAAAGTCATGATTTGGCCTCCAAGGGCTTCTTTGTGCTATTTGATAATTTTTAATGAAGGACATAATACCTTCAAATAATGCTTGAGTGAAGTACGTAATTAGGAAAGATCTTCAAATAAACTCACTTATAAATTGGGGCTATTACCGTTGAAGTAGCCTACAAACGTAGTGGGCTCATATAAGAAAACAGGCATAGTGAAAATGAGTCCTTACCGGCTAGTCTTGTTAAAGTTGAGAAATGATTTTTGTACCGAAACGCTTCTGCTTGAGCACCCGGAGTCAGAACAGGAATTCCCCAGTGACCAGCATACCTGGCTACTGGAGCTATAACGTAGTCACACATCGGCCCAAGGAACACGTCTACACACCAAGAACATTTATCGTTTTATTTCTAGATTCACGTGAAAAAATGCTCAATCAAGTGTATCTTTGCGAAAAAAGTTATTCAAACCAGGTACCCTACCTACTTGTTTTTGATTAAATTTCTGAACAAAAATCTATGTATGCATGATCCTCTAATCATATGTCAAACTTTGACGGATATGCTAACTGTGACAAATCACCCTTCACTTTTCTGGCGTATTGCATACGCAGCAAGAACACTCTGATCTGATAATCTCAGTAATCTAACATGCACGAACATGAGTCAGTCCCCTCTTTATTGGAACTGACAACGGTAAATGGGAGCGGAAGACGACATTCGAGTTGGTGAGAGTGACTTCCTCGATAAGAAATAAGAACCTGCCTTTCTATCTCTGACGTGAGAGGCAGGCTCGCTCATCTAATCTCTCGAAACTTCACTCTGTAGTGAAGACAATCTGGTTGGAAATTGGGAAGATATGTACCTGTCAGAGATATCTTTTGTTTTACTTGCTACTTCACTATTGTACGATGACTTTTTCTCCAGTTTCGAAACCTATTGAAACTAAGTTTCCGTTTAGTTCATGTACATTTTTTTCGAACAAAAGGAGTGCAAAAATATTATCCTCTTTGCTTTTTCCACGCGTGTGTGTATCTTTACGTCGGTGTAGTTACGTCGACACACGGACTAACTCTGGTGAGTTATGAAAGTCATGAGTAGATCTGATAATGTCAGTTCTTGTTTGATCTAGGCGGCTCAGAGAGCACGTAAAGAAGTTTTGACAAGTCAAATAATACATTATGTATGTATATATAAATGGTACAGGCATTAACTTGCGCTGCTTACGTATATGTATGGATAACATTATATATTTCTAGAAAAAACTGAGCTTTATACATAATCTCTATTCCCTACTGAACCGTCAGAGCTTCCTTTTCCGTTGCCATCCTCTTCCACCCTTCCCTTTAACTTGCTCACAAGAATCGTGTACTGACCTGCAGTTTTATTTATGTAAAAGTCGAAGGCAGCCAAAGGTCCATAGGTTGAGGAGCACTCTGTGTCCCTGTGTCGAACTTGGATGCTCCAATTCGGTAAAATCTCGCGGAGCCGCTCACTCGTCACTGCCATCGTGATGGGAGGCAGGATTTTGAACAGCGAGTACTGATACTGAGGATCCTGAGGGGCGAGCACGGCAATCTGGAGCTCTCTCTTCGTAGAACTCCCTCTCCTCGACTCGATTGCTGGAGGTGGTTGGTCGTTTTGGAGGAGCAGCTCGACGTCTGCCGACTCGCTCGTCAGAGGGACTCCCAACTCGGGAAACGAAGTTCCTGAGGAGGTTCCACTACTCCCCACCACGAGCCCGGTAGAGGAGGATGACGAATTTACATCAGCATCGTGCACCACCTCAGCTCCTCCATTAATGAACTTGTCTCGAGCATTTGGAAGATGCTCACTTTGGAGGGATTGCTGAGGACCACCAATATGCTTCGGAGCCACATTGCTCTCCGTGTGGAGAAGAAACAAAGCGAGACAAAATAGTGATGCACTCATATTTGCTCATGAATCTCGAACAAGAAATCAAAAGACGACGAGATGACTGCGAAAAAATCTGTTTACTTTGACGTCTGTCGGAGGGTGACAGGCTTGTGAGATATTTCCGATTAATTCTTTTCAAACTAGTCATTCATCGGAAATCTGGGACGTGCATGCACTGCTGCACTCAACAAGACGTGAAGACACTTGTCACATTCTCACATCCCAACACTTGAGAGTCAAAGTATGACTTGAAGTGAAGTGTTGTAAACATCAGTTTCCGATTTCAGGAGATTTGACGTCGCGTTCAATCATCATCGTGATAACCCTCATATTCTCCTTTTCAAAGCTCAGAATCCTCTCTCCATACTTTCAAATTCTACCTTTATAGACAGTCCGCCTGTACACTTCCGTTCAGAGAAATAAAATAAGGTTGGATTTTCGTGGGTAATACTGAGCACTCATAAAAATGTGTGTAAATTCTCACAATGACATGTGAATGAACACGCCAAGAAAGCAGCATCACACTCACATCAAGGGCAACATAGCTTGATTTCTTGAAAAATGTGTGTCACATTGAAAACGTTTTTTTAAAAGAACAGCGAAGAACGGAAGAGGATAAGAGATCACTCATGATAAGTCACATAGTTGCAGCTTTCTTCAACGTGTCCGAGACCGCTGACGGAGAGATACGCGTTGGTTGAAGTGGTGAGGAGGGACGTGTGTGGTCGATTTAGGAGTACACGACGGGATGCACGTAATATCTTCTCTGCATTTCTCCTTCGTCTTGTTCTTCAGTGCTGTGTGAGAAGCGTTTTATATTTTTCCTTTTGATTTGTGCTCCACCATCCTTTGGGACGCATATTTTTGGATTTTCTTCCTCTCCAACGAAAAATGCACAGCATTTATTTTCAGAACATGCTGAAATCCATGTGTCTCTACGTATATTTACCATGAAAGAAGAGCACGAGTTGCCACTGGTGAAAGCTCGGAGTAGTACTCACTACACAAGTTTTGTATAAGTATGCGCGATCCGAAAAATAAACAAATAGAATTTATTTAAATGAGAACTTTTTGGCAGGAAAAGAATCTCTTCTCTCTCGAAACAGAAGTTTCGAGGAAACTTTTTCCAACAGCATTACATTTTGATGGTGGAGGGAGAGAGTGCATATTTTTCCCATTTAACTTATATATTATTATACCGGTTAAGATACACAGAGATTTCCCTCTGTTTAAACAAGTTAACGGAGGATTAAGTTAAATGTTTCTATCCTCTGGGAGAGACAGAGGAAGATGTAGAATGCGTTTGTGTGTCTTTGTGAGAGTGTTCCTCTATTTTGTGGTTGGTTGGTGAAAAGGGCAATGAGGAAAATGTGGACATTCTGAAACATTGGAGAATTGGAGCGTGTAATAGAAATTAATAGGAATAACGAGTTGAAATCTGAGTGTGCGATATAAAATGTAAATCGCTGTTCCTTAAAACAGAAGAAAAAAACATTGAAAGGCCGTTGAACGTGGAGAAGTGTGTGTACTCGGATTGTTCCTTTATGAGAGAGATAAAGCACACACGTACTCCAGAAAACGGTTCATTAATTCCAATTTACAATGTATTTATATGCATATTAATGTCTGGGATTTTTATGGACAAGAGAGAGAGAGAGAGAGAAAGAACGACTGGTTCCATACTGCTCTTTGAGGAAGAGAATGATGAAAAACTCAGTGAGAAGACATTACATTTGCGACATACTGAGCGTATCATGTAAATCGAGAAAAGAAGCAACTGTGAGAAACGGGATGCATGTATCTCATTATTTTAGTTCGTCAGAGTTTGGTGTATGTGAGGAGTAAAGTGTTTAAAAAAAGGAGCAAGAAAAAGTGCGAAAAAACATGTGATGCAAATGCGTTCCGGTTCTTCCACCAATTAGAGCAACGTTCGTGACATACATTTCATTACCAGCTCAAACACAAGTTCATTACTCAGTTTTTCATGTCGTCTAACGACGATGAGGAGGGAGTAGTGAAAAAATGCTATTAGTCACGAGAGAGTGATGAGATGACCGGCATGTTTTGAGTGTGAAAATGGGCACCCTCCGGTGTGAATTCGTGGCATGTCTGGCATTTTATTTGAGAGAGAGACCAAATTAAGTGAGTCTCTAACTTCAACTTTAGTGGGAAATAGCCGTTCATTAAGATGAGCAACAAGGGCTTTTCGAGCAAAATCTGGACAAAAAAGATTAAATACAGTCCTCATTAAAACTTTGAGAGAAAAATTTCCCCAGTTTTTTTATTTCTCTTTCTTGATTAAGACTTTTATAAACGTAAGAATTAAATTAGAGAGTCTCCGGGTCGATTTAGATGTTGACAGTGAAGGACAGATATGGGAAAAACTCCCCCAGACTATGGATGAATGAAAAGAGTAAAAACGATTTTTTTTGTGCTGATACCTTTTATTTGCAGAATTGTTAAGCCTTCAACAGTGGAATCCATCATTCTGACAAATACTTGTACATAGATATATTGACTACAATTTGTGTTGCACACAGTACACATTCGCTGTGTGACATGTGCCTTTAGTTTGGGCTCCGAGAAAAACTCATTTTTCAGCAAATAATTCTGCGAAAAAAATACAGCACGGCTGCTGGCGAGATTTCCAGGAGTGTAATAAAAGAGAACATGGGTTTCGAAATGGGCTTTTCATTACTCACTTTCATCTTCGACCATGACTGTCACGTGCATCCCAAAACGCAACCTATTTACTTCACTTTTCGCTGTCGTTTAAAAAGTGAGCACTGTGCTCCACACAATGCGTAACTACATAAAAACACATCCACATGTACAACTCCCTCTCATCCATGGGGAGCAGGGTTTGGCTGGAACAACCGTGTAGTAAAAGGACCTTTGATAGAAAAAGAGCAGAAAAAAGGAGCCAAGGGAAACATGTTCGTATATCGACTGCCGCTATTAAAAGTGTTTTATCCATAAAATGCAATACCTTTTTCCAGAAGCCATGCACATATCCATTTCTCCCTCTGGTGAAAGTACTTTTAATTTAGCGTTTTATCATTCCCATTCATTGTTAGCCCACTCTGACAAGATTAGACGGACTCAGTGTGTGCACAAAAAGTGTATTATGCTGGCGCAAACAAACACACTAGCCAGCTTATTCAGTCCTGTGTGCTCGTTCATACGCCTTGGAGTAATAAATGTGATACTATTTTATGCACTTTCACTTCTCCAACTTCTATACAGAGACGGTCTGAAAGGAGTGAGATCCAAATGTTGGAGGCGAAAGAGAAAATTGTATACAAGGACTCATGTACATTAAGTAAACTGCCTGGACTATATTATGTAGACGAGGATAACGAAACTTGGTGGAATCGCAGACTGCTTAAAACACCATCATTGAAAAACATTTGGTGTGGAAATTTTTTTTTACTACAAAAAACTCTCGTTTAGCAGTGAAAGTTTTCTAGAGACAGAAGCACAATGAGTGAAGCAAACAACACCATTTTGCTACAATACTGTCTATCCTTCTGTAATGGAGTGCATGTATCGGAACTAAATTTTCGAGTCAATGATATAAACACGTATTTTGTAATTGAGGAGAGAAATTCTTTCTCTCAACCGTGTGTCTGTGAACATGTTGCATGTTTATTTGCAAGAGTGCTCCTCCTTCACACTTTTTTCTTCGTTTCGCTCCTGAGAGTGGAGAGAGAGAAACACGTCCATAAAATATTTACCTACTTCCCACAACGGCCAAACGTGTAGTGGTGTGTGATCCGAAAGAGGAAATTTATATTTATTCCCCATTTTCCCACCCATTATGTTAATATGGTGGCGGTGGCGTGTATGTGTTGTCGTGTGCCGAAGCAACAGTATTGTTAAATACTGGCAATGTGTGTGATGGTAAACAGTGGTCGACTTGGGGTAATAGCTGAAAAAAATATGGATTTCCTTATTGTTACAACCACTTTCCCTATGGCACAGCAGTCAATGGCTTTCTCCATAGGAAACCAAGGGAAGTAGAAAAAAGGTATTAGAAACGAGTCGGTGAGCAAATTCTCACTCTCGCTGTTGCACTGCACTCGAATCATCATCGTGTTTGAAGGCCTCCAGTGTGGAACACTGTGTTCTTCCATATATTCTCATCATCACCCCTTGTTCTCGTATTTCTTTCACTTTTTCCCAGATATCAACTCCGGATGGTACGTGAGGGCACACATTGAGTATATCACTGGACTTTATGGAATCAAAGTTAGAGACCGGAACAGAAGGAAAAAAAGCAATGTGTAATGGAAACACGTAGAGATGTGTGCATATATCCGGACGTCGATACTGTGTATTTTTTTATCTTCAATTCGTCACCACCAGACATCAACGGCTTTCTAGTAAATTGAGAAGATGAAAGTAAGCTGCGAGATAAAACCATTTTCTCACTGACTCGCACGTACACTCACAAACTCCCCGTACATCTCTCCGTGAGCAGGGAGTATAGCGGTTGTAACGTTATTTTTATAGGGGATGATGGGCATTTTATCGGAGTGTGTATATCTCAAGTTATGCGAGTGGTTGGAAAGGCACTACGTGAGATGAGTAGTGTGAATGGGTAGTAACTATCAGATTATTCAATACTATCTTCTTTCTCTCTCTGTAGCCTCATTCACACACCTTCCCAAACGTCAGACTCCGTTCAGAGAGAGAGAGAGAGATAGTAAAAATACCTCGGAAAACGGGAAAAGAACAAGAAGGAGGAATGCACTGTTTCAACCACACAACCACCATTAAAATCAACCATTGACTCTAGAGGTGACCCTGAAGAAGACGAATGCCTCAGAATGTCTTTTTTTTTGTAAAAAAAATTGTAGAGAATTAAATGAGCTGGAGTTTTTTTTACGAAGGCGTGTATAAATGAGTTCAAGGCATCTCTTCAATACATTTGCAAACAAAGGAAGAAACGACAGAGCGTATGTGCGTGTGTCCTCAAAATACCATCAGCAGATCACAATGATAGGAAAAACAGCGTCGTTCCCGTTGTCTTTGTGTGGATTCAGGACGTCAAAACTTGGTGCAGAGGAAAGAGGTGAAAGTCTCATCGTTCCATTTGGAAAATGGAACTCTTCTTGTGTTCTCCTCTAAAAAGAAATACACTCTCATCCGTTTCGAAACGGGAAACGAAACGCAGAGCACTTTATATGCATAATTTTTATACAGCCTTTTACCCCACTCCAAATGGATATTACTTTCCTCCACCGGCATCCTCTATCTTTGTAGCATTGTGAGAAAAAATCCTGTTTTCTTTACCAGCTCAATGTAAGATGCTGGTAGCAACCGAGTTTAGGAGATTGGCACAAATGGAGAAAGAAAGAGAGGGAAAAAGAAACTGGAATCCGTTACTCTCAACCGTAGGCACGTTGAGAGCCTTATTTTTTTGTCAGGGGACATAACGATACCAGTCGTAGAGAGCGTGTGGCTATAGGTATATGTGCACCTGGTTGGCTTTCACACATAAACTCTGAAGTAGCGCAAAAGTCAACTCACCTTGTCTTTCTAACCTGAGTTTCAGTCTCTTGTACCTCAACTGTTATCATGATGAATGAGTCTGCCAGCAACAACGAAAACGACTTTGCCAATGAGTTGAGTGGGAATAATGCGAGCCAGGTAGTTTTCTCACAAGGTAGTTCCCCCACCATTCGAACAAAGAGAGAGAGAAAAAAAAAGTCAAAATGCGTGCAGTTCAAATCACTCGAGAAAGTCTTGTATTTCCGCTATTCCATCTTCTGGTACATTTCCTGAGTGTGGGCTACGCTGATAAAGTGTGCATTTGAACTGAGAAATATACATACGCTGAAGCATATTATGCGGTGTTACAATGTTATATTGGCGTTCATAGTAAAGTTTCCTGCTGACAACCCTTCAGGGGATAGAGAGAAAGCAAGAAGTGAAGTAGTATCAACATGTGACCCTCTGTCCATCTGCGATAATACGACTCATTACAGAGAGGCGTGCAATATTATGAGCGTCTGCTATTCAGATTGGAAATAAGTAGCTTTGTTTCCTCTTCTCTGCGAGGCTTTGGAGGTCGTCGGATAAAAAATGTACGGCTTTGTGTGTGCGTGTGTCTTTTGTACTTTGTCTGTATGCGTTGTTGTCTATACTGATTATTTTGTGAACAATAGACTCCTTCCCCAGTTTCTCAGTGAGAAAAAAATCCACAGACAGGATTTCTTATTGTGTTGATTTCTTGTATTCTTAGCAAACTATTGACTCTACTCATGTGAAATGAAGAGGGAGGCAAAGAGAAGATGTAAGAAAGTCGTTGAAATGCGGGAGACCATCAAATTGCTCAAGTCGAAACCCACACGATTACACAACATACCGCTACCCTAATATGTATTGGTGAAGAATTACGTGCAATATTTTGAGCATCATTGCCTGTGGCTCTGACCCTCACTCTTTGCTTGTAGCAGAGTTTTGAGAGGAAATTGCAATTATTGTGGAATGCTCCTAGTAATTGTTGAATTCCATCCATTCCTCCTTGTCAAAACGTAGATAATGCTTCCATCGACTTTCTTCCAAGAAGCCCAGTTCAAGCAAGCCAATTCTTGATGAAAGAAAAAGAACGGATGATGAAAACCGGATCATACGCAGTACGTGCACTATTATTTTTTTGTTATGAGATGAAAGATTGGAATAAAAGTGCTTCATGTTCGTCCCATTAATTTAGCAGCAAGAAAAAAAGCTAAAACAACTGGAGAGGGGTAAATAATGTATTAGTTGTTCGTAGGTACAAGGTTGCTAACAAACGTTTTCATTTCATTCGAACCTAGAGAAATATTACAGGCCAGGAAGGAAATATAACAAACTGATCTTAAACAATCTAGTCGACTCTTGATGTATTCCTTTGTATTTCTGAAAGTAATTGCAAGTACAGAAAAACCTACAACAATTTTATGCTCGTAGTAATATTTTAAAAAACCCTGTAACGATGCACTGCTCCATGTTATTTTAACCGCCACCTTCTGCCCTTTCACCAGATTTCCTTTCGACGAGAGAATGCGCTTTTTTGGTTTCATCTGGTATTTCCACCGCTTTCACATCCTATCACGTAAAAATCATTTGTTTGTCAGGAAAAGACCACAAATGAGAATTGTGTATGTGTACACAAAAAATAACAAAATAGTCATACAAAAATGTGATGTCGACATCAGGATGTGTGACATGATGTCATCAATAGTTAGAAAAAAGACTGTCAAAAGTTTTTTGATTTAAATGTTATTCCACGCTCAAAATAAGAAGTTTGTGGACATAGCCCTTCTTCTGACGACTACACCAAACACCAATTACGGCTGAACTACAAAGGGTTGGACACTGTAAACTTGGAAACTGCTTTGAAGTGGGCAAAACCACAGAGCTCAAAAACACAAGTGAACCCACCCACACAGCTAATCCAAAAATATACACGGTTTCATTTCTAATAATAACAATAAGTTTGTAGCTCCCAAAAATAAAAGAATGCGTCGCTAAACTATGTGAGGTCTGTTACAAAGCTTTCCCTTCCATTTCACAAGCCTCGACGAAACCACCTCGAGTTTATCCTTATCAGTGATTTTTCATGCGAAAACAACTCGGAGCGGAAAATGTCACGCTTCAAAGAGAAAGTCGTGCGGTGTGGAGTGCGTGTGCATAGTGCAAAACCACTTTCCCTCTGAGTGTGTGGCATTCACTGTTCATCCTCCTCAAAACGCTTGTTCACCTTCACCCAAGAAAATTACGAGACAGACGAGAGCCCGCATTTAGCTCCTTTCCCCTCTTTAACAATCTCTCCACCTTTGCATCTTGTTCCAAAAGAGTACACACACGTTTCCTTTGTCTCCAATCAGCGCACTTACATCAGCTAACCCTCCAAACACTAAATGTGTTCACCATGTAAAAAAAGATGAAACGACCTAACATTATGCTTTTTGTGCTGTTTTGTCAAAGGAATGCAAATAGATCGCTTTTAGTGTTGTCTGCCAAAAGTCCTGCACGACGTCACTCGTTAAATAACTTTCATGCAAATGTAGCGAGCATATTGTGTGGTCTGGAGGGCTCTTCCTAAAAAATTCTTCCCTGATTTCAATTTTCTTTCTTGTTGTCTTCACACATGACAAGTCAAGACAAGTCTCCACTGTACTCTATATTACTACAAAAGGATGTTTTACACTTATTTAGTTTTTTACTATGATGTATCCTACACGCATAAAAAATAGGAGTAGTTTACAGTATAGGACCAGGTGTAAGTAAGTGCGACTTTTGGAGAACGGTTTATTTTCGGATATTTTTTTCATATGACACTCAACAACTCTGTGTTGTCCTCGTTCCGAGCATCATTGTTGTATTATATCTGGGCAAAAAAACTCTCCTCCGTTCCAGATACACAGTATATCATCATAATTTCAGTCGCTGTTCTCCAAGGGTAAATATAATATGACACCTTAAAAAAGCTGGAATGCCTCAGACTAAAGGGAGGCCCACAAGAGAAACATGGACAAACAGTGTGCAACAAGAAAAACGCATCAACCACAAAGGAAGCAAGAAAAGAGTGCAGAAACGATGTTATGAGAAATAGTTCGCTGGAGGCCTCGGGAGAACGACTATTTCGCACATCCTCCCCAAGTCACCACCTGCTCAACACCTTTCCAAAATGATTGTTACTCAACTTTCCACACAAAATGGAGAAGAGCGAGTGAGATTGACGTGGCCGCTGGCTATTGCCTCCACCCCGTATGTCAGTGCGTGGCACAAGACTTCTCTCCGCATTTCTCCAATTATGTTTTACGAGATGGGAGAAAGGCAGAAAAAGTTTCGAAAGACGTGTCATGTCATATAGTACTCCACTATCGCAACGAGAATCAGAGCAAGACGAGATGATGATGGCGATGATAGTAATAGCTGGAGAGAGGCTTGTTGCAGAGAGCTCTGGAATTTAAGAGAGAAAATTAAATGAGGCAGCCATGTGGAAATTACGGAGCACACACAGACGCCGCCCATGTGTCCGCAGCCATCATCATCCGTGGTGCTCACGATTTTAAATCATTCCAGGCTCGAGAGTTGAGACCATGTGCACCGAAACGCGACAACTTTCATTCTTGTCTTTCTCCCCCGTTTGTCGTTTCCAAAACCTAGTGTGAGACAATGTTGTAACTAATAACGCTGTGTCTTGCAAAAAAAAATTCTTTGCAATTTGGTCCACACTAGAATGAGAGGAAGAAAAGGATAAAAAAAATCTTCGTTGGAACACCCAAGTTTTTGTTTTCCATTTAACACAATATGGTGATACAAGGTGGAGCATCTTGCAAATACACACGTCGTGGAAATGTTGGGAAAGGTGTGCTCGGAAGATGATAAAATCACTTGTCGCATATAACAAGTTAAGGAAATCTGAAGACTTTGCTCTCGTTTCCGATCACACGACTTTCCACTTTCCTCTCCCAAAATATCCGTATTTCTCTCATGTCCCTCTTCTCATCCCGTGTCGTCGTCTTTCTCGATCTCGCTCTGCAAACGAATTATGGTCGTTCCGACAGGAAAGAATGCTACTAAACCAAAGAATGCACAGAAGTGGTATAGTACGAAAACGACGAAAAAAAAATCGAATTGATGTCAGCGAGTTTAATGCGTGTTCGTACAGCCGAAAAAACTGGTAATTTACAAGTCAGATTTTTTTCTCAAAGTGGCGTGTACACATTTGCAGTTTGTGAAAGAGAGAAATGAAATAAAAATGTCAAAAAAACCCTGGGTTTGTAGCAAATGGAAAAAAATCTGTGGAATTGAGTTCGGAAATATTTTCCTACATCTTTTCTGCATCATATCACTCATCGATTTTCCAAAACGTTTCTACTGCTAATGCAATTTCATTCATGAAGTCTATATAGATTAAAATTATTGAGATGAAATCTCAAAAAAGAAGTCCAGATGGTACAATAAAAATCTTTCTTCTCTCATTCTCTCCCTCTCTTTCAAACTTTTTTCATAGACACGTTTGCACGTTCTCAGAAGAAAACTTGTTTTCCTTTGAATAACTATGTGAAAAGGAAGTGGGACGTGAAGAAAACATACCTTTTTCCTCGCTCCCAACTATTTTCTGTTGGAATCCTTGTCTTTAAAGTGAGCAACTCTTTCTCCTCCACAAAAAAAAAAATGTTTTCAGTCTGCGTTCGGAGTGATAAGTGAAAGACCTTCTTATGCTCATGTTGTATACAACAGCTCAAGCACAGTAATACGCACCTCTTCACAAAACTTGAATATATCCTGTACTTTTGTGCGTGTTTCCTCATTCCCTCTTGTAATTTGTAAAGGAACACAACTGCCAGAAACGCATGAGAAGTGGGTTTAAATGAGAGTGTTTCGTGGTTTCATGTTCCTTGTGAAATTTTGTTTTGACAGCTCGCCTCTTCTCGGACTGTGTGGCTTCGTTGTGTGAGAGATATTATTCGCGAGAACCTCTCTTTTTTTAACTGGTGTGAATTTTTTTACAGAAAACGCTCAGCATTTTCACACCACAATCCGAACATATGTTAGAATGCAAGGCTTTAAAGGAAAACACGAACTTTCCAATTCTTCCTTGTCTTCGACAGATAAGGAAGGGAGTAGTGAACAAGAAAATATTATGAAAGTTTCGCTCCAAGCTTCGACTTTTTTTTAGGATGCTAACCATTTTTGAGTAACAGATTCTCCCTCTCAACGAAGCAGTCATAATGGGGATTAGCCAAAGGATACACAACAGCTCACGGAGCGTCTCGGACGGATCCACTCCTATCTCAAAATTTCTCCTTGTGCATTCCCCGCCTCTGAAAGGGTCTTCTTCGTCTTTTCGTTTCCTCTGGACATGTGATGTGTCTGCAGTGTACACATCATCATGATGTGCATGCGAAATGTGGAACACTACACTTCTAGTCTAAGCATCGCATTTTCTCCTGAAAGTCATCCAACACAGCTCAGCCTTGTCATGTGGGAAGACAGCTTGTTGAAATACAAGCGCTGTCAGTACTCTAAGGAAATATATTGCTGAGTTGACGCCCCATTTTACACGCTGAAAGTCCCGTATTACACACACATACACATCATATTACTGCTTTTTAAAAAACTTGGAAAAATTGTATTTCTCAAAATTCCAACTAGTTTTCACTGTTGACAGGGCTTGCTCAAAGCACATGCATCATCAACCCTTTTTGTTACATTTCAGTCGGAATGTGTATGACACAATGTGGTATTAATATGTACATTTTATTATATTTGAAAGAGGAAAATTTGTTTTCACTGATTTTACAATCTTTCCTCACAACGTCATGCTCATGATATGTATGTGCTCCAGCAACAAAACAAGGGCATCATCCTCACTTCAGCCAATCTGTACAGAGTCAGCCAGAAGAGAGAACGGTGTTTTTTTTTGTTCTGGCAATAACAAAACACTTTCTCTCGCTTTCTCCCTCTCTCTGTTGAAAAAGGATCGTTGTAGTAATTGATATAACATGAAACCTATCATGGGCGACACACACACACAGTGCTCCTGTCACGCCAAATGACACAACACTACTCCTTCAACTTATCTTGGTTGACAGAGCAGAGATGATCTGCTTTCTTTCAAAGTCACACGACTCGCTCCAACGACACAAACTGTTTCTGGTATAAAATACGTAGGAAAAAATTAATTTGCTTTACAACATTTGTACGTAATGCATTTCACATTTTTACTAACAAAATAATATAATAAAATTCTGGGACATTTAAAAAAGAAAAAAATGACATCCACTTCTTCTCGCATTCCGAGTTGCCCATGGAATTCTAGGTTCACCAAAGGGGAAATGATTGGGCATGATAAGTATTTCCCGGATGTCACCACAATTTCCATTTGTTTTCGAACCGAACTTAGTAGCTTGTCCTCGTGCATGGAGACACTGTAGAATAGTAGTTCAGTAAGGAATTTCCAATTTCAAACTTTTCGAGACACTCCAAACCAACTTGGTGGCACAGGAAAGGCGACTCCAGACGTCTTTGTCTTCTTCGCTGTCCTTGTCAAGAGAGGAAAAACTGATGGTGAAGTACGCTCTACGTTTACGCGTTGGGAGATTCCTACAATAATGCATGTCGAATGCAATTCGTTGCTTGGCTGGTGTCGTCTTCTTACAACGCGCTCTCCAGAGAATTTTAGAGTTCCAGGCGTCTACTCAAAGAAAACCTAAGACTTGCCGAGCAAAGACAGGCTGGTGTGAATATGAAATGAGTGCGTTGTTCAAACTGGATTTACACGTGCTCAGCTAATCACTATCGATGTACTATGCTTCTCTCTTGTTTTTTCCGGAGTTCACTCAATCGTAGAAAAGACAAACTTCTTGTTCTCTGCAAAACACATTTTCTCCACTATAATCATAGACGAAGAGGTATCACATGATTGTGGTGAAAGTGAATTTCAATTTGCTACTAAAGCAATTAAAAAAACGTGTGGATAATTGGAAACACATCTGCCTCGTACGAAAAGCGACTTTTTAATCCGTGGGCATTACGGTTGACAGACAATTCTCAACTTCACCCCGACACAGACATTCTCTTGGTTACGAGAGCGTTTCAGTTATTTCGTGAAAGACGAGGGAAAAAATGAGATCGAGTTTCCCCAGAATCACCTAACCCTTCACACTCAATATTTTATCAATTATGTATAGGGAGTGAGAATATATCATTTCAGCTCTGTAATATGTGTAAATGGTGTGCAAAAAGAACGGAGAAAATATTTCCTTTTAACTCCAAATTCAAGACTACAGACTCTGTATTATGACAAAGACAGGGAGTGCGAAAGGAAAAATGCCAAAATGAAATCACAAAATGAGAACTATTGAGTAAGGTTTATGTAAAAAAAGTGGTGGTGTATGGAAACCTCATATTTCGAGAATGAAGCTAAAAAAGACTGAACAATTAAGCGAGTCGCCTTGTTTGCGACGAAGAGAAAGTTTTAGAAAAACTATTTTCACACTGAATAGAAATCAAAGTTTTTTTGACTCTTGTAATAACTGTGATCATGCTAACTTACTCAAACACTGAACATTCTGCAAAACAAGCCACTTAATTAGTTTTCCTTCTGGAATTGTTGAAGAAAAATTGTAAAATCAAAGAGATATGACAGCCATCAACAACATTCGTACTCTCACTTAATTCTTTCGTTTCGTATTTTTCTTTCTGAGTCTCACATTGCCCTAATTGAGAAACGACTGTTTGTTTTGAACGTCGGGGAAAAATAGGATAGAAGTTTGATAAAATAAAATAGGATTGAGAGAGAAGATACACGTTTGATGTATTGCTGTATAAATCATACATCAGCCAATACTTACTGCGCATCAGAAGAAAAAAAGGTAATTGCTCCACTTGCTCTCCCTCGAACTTCGTTTGCGATAACAATGCATAACTCAATCTATTTCCTCTCTCATGAATAGATGAAAATGTGCAACGAGGCGAAAACATCGAACACTAATGCAACTTTCACTATCTTTTAGTATACAAGATATACACATCGAACTCCGTGCATTTGTACATTGAGCTTTCACAATGATATATCCGTCTTTTGTAGCGTTTACACCCGCAAATATATCTCTCGTTTGGATATTTGTTTCCAGCCTTTCAACTCTCAATATATTTTTTTGATGGGGTCCCTTAATTTCCTGTGCCTCCGAGTCCAACTTTGGTTTTGTGCAATGCGCCTCCAACTCGAAACGAGTTCCCTCGAAACTGAATCTAAAGTTGAAGTCAAAGAGAGAGAGAGAAAGAGAGTTTGAGGTAATCGGATATTACGTGAAAATATGTTTCATCCTCAAGTCTCTCTCTCTCGCCAAAAGGTAAGCTTTTAAGGAAAGTGAGTCGATGTGAGATTGTTTTTCTTGTTACGAAAACCAAAGGCCCACGGGCCATACTCTTCGGCTTACATTCCATTAAACACGCACTTACAGGCTAAGAAAACCTCTCTGAATCTCGTTTCTTGCGAAAAGTAATCATAATCACGGTTGGAAGGAAAACAACGAGAATTCTCTTACAAAATGCAGACTCTCGTATGAAATGGAGGCCTCGTAGAAAATTTGCTTATCTCATGTTATTGTATGGTGTAGACATTAGAGAATAATTGGCAAGGGCAAGCAAGGAAACAAATAGCTTCATGTTGAAAGCGGGAGTACGGGGATTTACAATGACAAAAGAAAAGTCGACGTCACTCGTCTCGGCATGTTGGTGCATTGTGATGAAATACAACACTGCAACTCAACGTTGACGTAATCTCGAGAAACAAGATCGTACATTTTTTTCTTTCAAATCTGGGATCCGAGTGAGTACAAGTGAAGTACTAATCTCAAGTACAATCTCAACAATCAACAGTGACGTCAAATGATTTGAAAGGATCAGTTTTGGAAATCCCTGCCAAACCAGGGAATCTTTTATAGACGTGAAATTTTTTTTGAGTTGGCATCATGCATCACCCACACGCATCAAAAGGAAGCAGCAACTTGTACTAATCAAGATTAGCCTCGTTTCACCAGGAAATGATGAAGTTCCTCTGGACAATAAACTGGAGTGAACAGCCACAGAGAACTTTCTCATCAAAATCATCACCCAAAAGTCTTGAATCGCGATCTCGTCCGACCAATGCACTTTCACGCTGTCCTGTTCTCAATGAAACTTTGATCAGGCCAAACCCTCTATCTCTCCGTAGTCGTCTCCGTAGGTATCCATGCGAGCCTCCCCGCTCTTTCAACGATTCGCAGACAAGTGGGTTGCATTAAGTTGTGAGATGACTTTCATTCACATGTGAGAATCATAAATGTAATGATGTCATACTTAAGCGCAACTTTGGCTGGCTCTTACACAAGTTGAGAGAGACTTGAGAGCGCAATAATTTTTTGTGTTTGATGAGCACAAACACTCACGCACCATGTCCTCCGTTTGTGTGATGCGTCCAACTTATAAATCATTTATAATATGTAGTCTATAGTTAATGGAGAAAGCATGAGGAGCACCAATGTCTCACATCTGCACAGAGACCAGACACTGTATTACGATATCAGCGAAGTGTTGATCTGCTCACTGACTACAATGCAACAAAATGACTGCTGCGTAGGGCGGGTGTGTAGCACACGCGATGCCGCCGGTTGTAAACATCTGAGTGAGTAGTAAACACTCGAGAAAATCAAAACTATTGTGTAAACTGAACTGCAAAAAACTACAAAGAATAAACGGCAGAAACCAGTCTGTCTATAAGCTAGTATAAACGTGTTTACAAGCAAAAACGTAAACGCGACTAGGAGATGCGGCTGTTGAGAGGAGAAAGAGATGAGGAGAGAAAGCAAGGAAAATCATCATGTGTAGAAACGTAATGAAATTTCTCTCTCTCACTTTTATGATAAATGACCGTCTCCTTCACTCTTCAATGTTGGTGATTGGATGCAGAAACGAGAGACGAAAGAAAAGCAAAAAAAAAGTAGCTTACAGACAAAATATTTTATGACCTTGGTTTTCCAGCTGGACTCATTTTGACTTTGTGTTCAAAGAATCGTTTTTTGCTTTCTCCTGTCTTTGTGATGTTGGCTTTCTCCGCTCCAGCTAATTGTTCACGGTAGGAAATGTGTACTGAGAGAAATACAGAGACGAGCAAGGATCGAGTAGGTTCTCCTTTTGCCGACAACCATTTTAATTACTCATTGAGAGTCAAGCATTCCTGCCGTCAGGTAGAGCAAAAGGAAACCTTTTACGACGAGGAAGTCACCCCTTTCTCCGACCTACCAGATTCCAAATGAGAACCAAAAACGCGGGGAAACTGACTAAATGTCAAGTTTTGTAAACAACTCTCTTTGGAAGTAATATTTTTGCTGTATAATTTCAGTAGCTGAGCGTAAGGCTTCTTTCTCTGTTCAGGTTGATAAACAGTCGGTTGTAGATGCAAGTCACGAATTTATGTAAATGAATATTTAATTGTGTGAGTCATTACAAACTGGGTAATCCGCCTACGTACGCAGCAACGTATTGTTGCGATAATTCTAATTTAGGAATTGTTAAAATTTTGCTTAAATGCAGTTGATTAAAAAATATACAATTGAAACATTATAGCAATAACCGTGAATTAATGAATCCAGAACAGTCCAGAGTGAATGGAACGCCAGGCAATGGTTTGTCACTCAGATGAAATATTTGAAGTGACTACCGTTAATCATAAATGTAGTCTGAATATCGTCGTGCGAACCGGCAAATGTAAGGACGAAATACTTTCACTCGCAAAACATACAATGACTGAGAACGAGCTTTCACTGTAACAATGGCATGGACTCTTCTTCTTGAAGGAGTGCTTACGTTTTGAGACTTCTTTCCAATTTCTCTCGCTCCAATTCCTCTCTCATTTCATCATTTCCTCCGTGAGTGAACGGATTAATGGGAAAGTCCACGAATATGATGAGAGACCGGGAAAAGAGCACAACAGAGGGTGACTAGGAACCTAAATCCATTTATCATCAATGACGTCCTTCCATAATCATTACGATTGATGATTACACAAAGTCAAGGCTTCCATTCTTTTGAAGATTCTTTTGAGTTTATTACGAAACCTTTTGGCGGCGGCGGTATTGCGCTAAGCGTGCCACAGAATAAATGAACAGGTCAACTGCGTACGCTGCATTTGATCTTTGTGCCCCAGAATTTAATTAAAATTAACTCAGTGTTCTCAGACCTAAACCTGGCGCATTATATTAATAAAGTTGAAGGGTGACTAGGGAGGGGCATCAATTCATTCTTTTATATTTTTTGGCTCTAATCACCAAATCCAAAAGAAGTTGTACGACAATAAATAATTGCCAGGTTGCCAGCGCCTTGTAAAAGAGTTCAATTAAGCTGACGTATACCTACATCAGGACTTTTTGAGTCGGTGAGAGATAGAGAGCAAGAGATTTTCTGGCGAAAATCCCAACAAAGGAATTAAGTCTTCTACCTCGCCTAACATATCCTGTACATCTTCAGAGTACGTCAGGATTTTCAAAAGGATTTGGTAAAATAAAAAAATTAAGACAGCGAGAAAGAGAGAGCTCTTCCATTTGACTTCAAAATAATCTAAAATAAACAGCTGCATGAGGGAATTGGTTGTACATAACAGACTCTCACTCTCAGGAGTTGCTGCTAATGGCAAGATGAAAGACAAAGTGGAAGATGTCTATTGAGTCGTTTCAGCTCTTGAAAGTCCAAAGTTGTTTTAGTAAAGCAGTAGTACCGGAAGCTCTTTTCGGTATCAACAAGTTTTTTTTAAAAGGAGCTTCTCAGCGTTTCTATATTCCTTTCTGTCTAACATATGAAAATTTGTGAAATTCAAAATGATTTCCTTTCACGACCAAAATACACTAAAAATAAGAATGACGTTCGACATTTTCGTTTTCAAATATAGAAAGTTAGTCAACAGTTAACTTCTAAAAATACGTATTATATTTGAAATGTTACAACATGGCGAAGGTTAAACCTTTTTGCCAACATTGATGATGAATTTACCATTCAGTTGTTAGGTAGGCTAACTAAAATATCGATTACTCACACAAAATTTAAATCCTTGCACGTCGAAACGCCTTTGAAAATTCCGTCTGTTTTAACTGTCTTGAGAATGAAAGGAATCTCTCGAACGTAACCGACTTACTGTAACCCTGTTTTTGTGAATGTTCACAAGGGCGACTTTCGCAACCCTTTGGAACACACTCCTTTCTCATCTTCTCGCCGCAAAGGTCGTAACTCAAACTGCGTCCCTTACCATGTCACACTTGTCATGAGTTGCATTAACAGCAGAATTCGCATTCCATTTCTAACATGAATATCCTGAGTACATCTACGCAATATTTGGGGTGTGATAAGCCTCCCGGGTTGGAATTTATGCATATTTCACAGCCATTCGTAGCTCACCATGATTTATGTAAAATCCCATGAAATGATTTAGAATCAGCTTTGCCTAGTGTACCATATTATTTGCAGGTTGACGAGTTGTTAATGTTCTCTCTATTTACACTCTGCAAAGGAAAATTGTGTAGGGCAAGGATACACTATCAATTTCAACATCTTCTGTGTGCACAGGTCCACATCTCGAAGAAAGTCAGTGAATTCTACTAGTACTGTCACCAAGGCGGTGGAGAATTGCTCCGGGTTGTATATCGAGGGGATAAACACGATGTGTTATGTTATGACTTGTTTTCCTTTCAGCTGAAACCCAAAGAGTTCAACACGAAGCCGATGACATGCTCTGGTTTATGATTCAGAATGGAATGAGAGAATTATGTGGAGTCTTAAACATAAACTTGGATGTATTATGGATTTCCAGGGACTGCACTCTTCACATATATTATGCATGGAATGGAACACATTCAAGAAAATGTCCACAAAAGGACATGAAATGCGATAGAGAGAAAAAATCATAAAAATCTCTCTTCTCCGTGTTGCACAATCCAGAAGCATTTCTTTCTCCTTGTATTTGCAATGCGATCGTGTACTACATTGCGTTTTTTGTGAAGGCGCACTTGTCATAATATCATGTTTTGCTGTCATGCTGTGGTGATAAAAGAAGGGAAATTGAGGGCAGCTTTTCAGTGGAAAACTCTTTGTAAACTTTTCTTACCCGTCTGCCACTCACAATGGACATGTACCCTTTTCCCGTGTCTACATTCAATACAAAGAAAACAATGTCATTTCCTTGAGCTCTTTGTTGGCTAAATGATTGTCTATATTTTCCCACATGTCAACATAAAATCATATTTACTGCTACATCAACCTTTGTGTGAGAAACTTTTCATTCACTAAACTACAAGAGTTGTAACAACGAGAGGAAAACAGTAACCTTTCACAAAAAAACACACAATTCCCGTCTTTTTACGTTCATTCACAATTCGATCTCTTATTTTTTGCAGGTAAGCTGAGCAGATAATTTCTTTCATCAAATTGTGCTCTTAATTTTAACGTTGTTTGTGATCATTTTTGTCGAATTCATTTTATTTTCATTCATACAACTCCAATGTCAAAATACAGTGAGAGTCACGACTCAAAACAGAGGATGCACTCTGCAACTTCCCGAGAATTCTGTTAAACCACATAAATTCTTACCAGCATCCATTTTTTTTATGTGACTCACCACTTGGCTTAGATCTCAAGGTACAAAAAATCGGTTGAACACAAACTTTATTGTAAAAAACGATGATGATGCTGATCATCCTGTGTGTCCTCCTTTCAAAAGCCAGATGGTGAAAGGTTCTAGTTGAACGTGAAGGTTGGTAAAACACACCGGAAATGATACGGTTCCACAGGCAGATTTTTACTGTTGAGCGATTTTCTCTTGAGTTTTTTATCCCACGAGAAGTAAGCAAATCGACAATATACTGACCACTCCTTTCCTCATAAAACTTTATGCATCTTGTGCAGAGAAGAAAGTACAGAAACAAGCTTGAAATACATATACTCCTACTGTTTCAAACTTGAAAACATCTCTTTGATTACTTTGGCTGTGCGTTTTTACATCTCTCAAAGCAGGTTATTGCTGCTGTTGGAAGGAGACTGTGAATTAAAGCTGTCTACACAGTACTCCCGATTGGTAACGTATGAAGCGGAAGAGAAAGCGCTGTATGTAAAAGAATACACTCTCATAAACCACAAGGCAGGACATATTTCAAACCTAATCCTCTCCCAAATGTCGTCACAGAAAAACAGCACAATATCTTTATAAAGAGCTCTACTCAAGGGTGTGACGTGTATTGAACAAAGTATAGACAGTCAGGGGGAAACCAACAACGACGACGATAGTGTGGCTGATCCGTGTTAAGGAGTTGAGACAACTTCTCGTGAAATTTGAGACAAGACGAAAATGGTGCCATAATCTAGATTGTCATTTTATTACAGGAAAGTCTTGTGGCATCTGTCTGCCACGAGGAAAAACTTGTCTTCGCTTCACGAATAAATACACATCTTTTGCGAGCCTAGGTCTTTCTTTCAACTTTTCAAGTAAATTCCGTGACACATCCTTTCTCATCTCACTTTACTCGTGTGCGTATATTTCAAACAGAGAGGAAGCGCAAACAAGATATGCAAAGATTAGCAGGCCATAGACACTCGAGAGTAGAGGAAAATAATGATGTATTGTTACTGGCATTTCGGAAAGAGCTCTGCACGACAAGAGTGTGCAAATGAGGATGGAAAGCTGTAGATTCTAAATAAAAAAACTGGAAAAAAATATTCGAAGTAATAGGTACTGTTGTCGTATCAGTCATTATCACTTTTGTGTTTAAAGGCTGAATTTACTCGATCCAACAACGACGACGGTATTCGCAAACACATCGACACGCAGACTTTCTCTGTTTCTGAAACCACAACAGCCACCGATTGTCAACTCGCTCTCTCCTTTTGTAGCAGCTCATTAGAATGGAAGCGATTGTGAGCAAATCCGCCTTTTTCACGTCGACACACGCCACGACCATACTCTATTGAAATGAGATCCGTTCTCACGACTCACACTTCTCACACAATATTATTATTCCCGAACCATTCACAATTTACCGTGTGTGCGAGAAGAGAAAGTTGATTTTACTTAACGGCACGACACGTCCCTGTCTGTGTGGAACTGTCAACTGTGGAGATTTACAAAACGAGCCAAAAAACTGTCGACTGAACCTACTATAAAGTGTGTTAATTTAAAAACTCAAATGGAATATAGAAGCAATAGATCAGTAATCCACTCACCAAAATATCAAGCCAGCGATTGCAAGTTGTGTATAAAAAATGTTGTAACACTACAGTAGGTAAGTGACTCAGTTGAGCCAAACAGCAATAAATCAAATTCACATTTTTTTTCCGAAATATCGAAGGATGGCAGCAATATTGTGAAATATATCTAAATATTGAACTTCCTTTGCAAAGTCCATCTCACGCATAAAGAAATTCGAAGGAGAAATGTTTAATTCCAACTCCCTCACTGGTGCTAAAAATCTGAAGATATGGTAACGGCAAAAGTACAAAATTCCCAATTGAAATCAGCTATCTACTTGTTTTCATAAAAACTGCTCTTTAGGAAGAGAAACATCCGGCACATTCAAAGTTTGTTGTAGCGAGAGAGAGAAGGAAACTAGAGGCAAACAGAAAGTTTGGTAGGGAAAAATGTTGAAATTTCTCCTGATTGCGTTATATGTACAAAAGGCCTTTTGAACGAGCAACGGCTTCTCTAGCCGCTTTTTTTTCTCAAATTGATACAAAGATACATTGGCGTTCCAATGCCTTGTATAAAATTCATCTTAGCATTTTTCAATCAACAAAATACGCTCCCTTTTTTGTTGTTGCGCAATACAACTCCGTTAACATGGGATATCACTGTAGAGTCGAGTACCTTATTGTGCGTTGCGCATTTTTGTACAACTCAGGCATAGTGATGGTCAGTTTACAAGAAAGTTGAGATTGCCGTGGATTATATCACCACCACTGCTATTTATTCGTCTAACCAAACTTTCAATTTTCAAGAAGACTCTATTTAATAAGAAATTACACCGTCTCTAATGTTATGGAATTGATTGCCTATACCACCAGCCAGTGGAGACAATGTTTGAAAAATGAGTGTTTGAAACGCTTACAAAAAACTTTGCCACATTGAATGATTTGCCGATTTGGCAGGCACATTGAATGATACTTTTACCAAGGCATAATTTTAAACCTTGTCAAACCCGAACACTTCATCAAAGAATTGGGACAAAAAATCAAACATTGATCGTAGTTTCACAATCCCCCCAAAACACACAGTCGGTAAAGCTACCAGAGAATCAGACGTTTTTCACGGATATTCATTTCAGCAGTATTACCATTTCCACATCATTCAGCTTTTGAAACCAGATGCATATATTAAGCAAATGGAATACATTCTGAAAATAACATATCTGCCATACCAAAGTAGGAGGATGTTTACATATTTTATGTTCTTGCAGGGACGAACGAGCAGAAAAGCAACTTTTTGAAACTTCCCAATTTACGGTTCGATTTTTTCCGGTAACATCAACTCATTTTCTAGACAGTTATTCCTTTCCTTACTTTCTCAGTTGGAAACTTTTCATTTGAAATTAGCTCTGCTTCTTGAGTGTTTGTAGTCGTCGTTTGCCAGACTTTCCTAATCTTTTCTGATATGATTAGTGAGACGCAGAACTGGTAGAAAACTCTCACTTCAACGAGCAGCACCCATCATCACAAATATCGTGTGCGTTTGCACATGACAACTTTTATACGGCTTTACGCACACACGGTAAATTGTCACAATTTAATTCCTACAATACGTAAATATGTATATTATGTCATATTATGTCAGTAGTTAACCCGTGAGTTATATAAACACACATTTTCTAGACGCCATGACGTGGTCAGTTAGATCGAAACAAGTTTGCACTGAACACCGGGTTTAATGCCGGCTAACCCAGGTCACGCAGAAACCTATATCAAAGATGTGTTGCAATGTGCACTCCACTTACGGACATGCTCAGTAAACATTTTAATGAATAAATAATACAAAAACAATTTGAAATGTTGAATTTCAAGGAATCAAGGAATTTGTTTAAAACGTTTGGCGTGCGTATCTGTCCAAGTGAAGTAAGACACAGTTGGACAAAGGATATATAATTCAAGGTTTTTACTAACATACATTTCGTAATACTCTAACTAACTTTCAAAATTATTCGTTTATTAATTTACAGAAGATATTCAGGTATATTGATACTTTACTTTTGTAGTCATAGTTGAAAGCAAACATTGGCATATTTCAAAGCGTACAATATTCATGGCCACACACTTCTTTTGCGCACATAGGTAAAACATAGATACCTTTTGAACTCTACCAACAAGGAAACCCTAATGACTGCTTTCTCTTCTCTCACTCCGGAAAAACCGTTATTTCAATTCCCTTTTACAGTGGTAGAGGGAATTGAATTGAATTGTAACATTTCACAACATTACCCCCACCGCAATTTTAAACCGGTTTCATAATTTACACTTCGATCCAAACTTTAAATATATATTCAGGCATATACCTTACGACTTGCCCAATAATTACGAGAAATGAGGTGCCAAACAATCTTGGAGGAGCACAGAAAGGTAAGAGTTGCGTAACAATACAGATAATACCTGTATTACCCCACCAAGTTCCCAAAAACATTTATGCTTGAACTCCCGCCAGCTTTTTATATATTTATCTCAACTACCTTCCTCTCTTCTGATGCCAAATGATAGAAGAAAAACTTGGGGTGAACTTTCTCTTCTCCTGTGGAAATATGAACAGAGAAGAAAAATTTTCGCTGACCTATTTGAAAAGAATAAAAACAAAACTTTTTCTACTCCCTCTTGCTATTCAGAAAGAAACGTCAATAGAAAATTGTGTGGAATTGTGTGGTGGGAAATACATAATCTATTTTTAGTGAGCATTCACGACATTCCATCGTCATCGTCCTTTTTTTATCAATTTCTCATGAATGGTGAAAGGGGAAGAGCCAGTAGACCGTGAAAAACACACGACTTTTTTCCTCTGGCCATTTTTTCTGCAAAGGTTCCTATGTAACGTTTCGTGATGACACTGAGGACAAAAAAAAACGAAGAGTCTTGGGCACGTACAAAGTCATGCATTCAAGTGGTAACCCTGGCATGTGGTCACTTGCCCATTTGGCGGAGGAAACAACAAGAAAAAACTCACCGGTGTGTGAATCGTGTTTCGTTTCTATGAAAAGAGTTTGGGATTCCAGTATTTTTCTCATCTTTTTAATGAAGATGGCTCGTGCAGAAAAAAAGAGACGAGGTTGATGGGAAGGATCATTGTAGAAATGAATTTGGGTTGGGGTTGATAGCAGGGAAAATGCCATCCTCTAAATTACGACATTATTCTGGCACATGCATGCCTCCAACTTGACAAGGTCGCTATTAATTCGACTCGCCCTTTCAAGAGATACCCCTTTTTCGGTGTCCCTTGTCAGAGAAAGCAGAAGGGCAACGTCAAGAAGGAATTGGCAATACTCAGATCGTTTCGAGGAATGAAAAAAAGAGGAGGAATGCTCCTTGATGACTTGTTTATTGTGCCATTTTTGTCGTTGGGTTGACTATGCATCTTGTCTAACATTTAATTCCTTTCGATTCCACCACGAATCCAAACAAAGTGGAAAGGAGCGCAGTTTGATCTCGTCGTGTTTTACAAAATCCTATTTTTATTACCGTGTAAGATGTCCTGAACACTTTTCACCCGAACCATACTAAACCCTGTTATATGCTGGGTGGTTGTGTATTTGCCAAAAAAAACAAGTGGCACAAGGTGTGAAATCATAAATCATTGTCATTTCTGATAGATTCAGTTATGAAGGTAAACTCCAGAGAAAATATGAAGCAGAGCACGACCACGCGGTGCATTACATCATAACAGGAAAAGAGAGAGAAGGAAGCTTTACATGGCAGTTTACAATTTGTATCTCGTTTGTGTCAACTCCAATTTATTAACGGAAACACTCTCAATTTACCATTGTAGAGAGAAGGGAATTCCTCTGAAATATTGCCGTTTGTCACACGTGCATTTGTGTCGCATTGTTATACGTCATGAATGAAATCATGAGTCATTCAATTCCGTTTTTTTTTTTGGAAATGGAAGGTAATACATAACGACATTTTATATTATTTGAAAGGTTGAAAAAAGCATGCTAAGATTAGCAAGTTGACGCTATATAATGATTAAATAGTGTACGCGGGGGAAAGTCCAAGAAATTTATAAGATTTCTCAAGTTGCCCCAGAAAACTTTTACATGTGTGTGCAGTCACGGCGATAGGTATTGATTCACGCGGTGCTCCTGTTGGTGGTGCGTGTCAACACTGAACTGGTTTTATTCAGCATTGATTATTGCTGAATAAAATATGACTGGTGAAAATTCAATCAGTATTTGCTCTCACGCCGTGTGTGTGCATCGCTTTTCTCTCCCTTGTTATTCCTTTTGACAGGAGGGCCAATTAATTACATTCCCTATTTCCTGCTCAACAAACCCTCTATTGACATTTTGTGTTGCCTTTCTTTCTGAGCAAAATGGAACTCTCGTTGTGTAGAGCCACCGGAAATATTATTAGACGCAGTCAGTTCCCTTCTAATCTCCACCGTTTTCATTAGGAAAAGATAAAGCAACCCTGTGAAAATCAGGTGCCGACATAACAAACTGCTTCCAGTGCGTTCTCCGTTCTTCCAATTTCACATAATTGAGTGAACGCATCGCCTGTAACTTCATGACGTTTTCGTCTTCAAACAACTTATAATAATATATATATAGGAGAACATGGAAAAAAGATTTAGGGAACTTCACCTTCATTACAATGAGATAGAAATGTGCTCTTTATTTAGCTGATATCAGTTTTCTCTTAGCATTGGTGTTTGTACTAGTTTTATGTTTCACAAAGAGCAAAAAAACAGTGGCATGACAAACTTAAGAAAATCACAACTTGTAATGTCAGCGCGAGTCAATAGGAATTGTCGGGAAAGGACATCTTTTTTACTGGTGTTTTTGTTCAACCGTGTGAGCTTGCCAAACATTTTATTATTTGCAACTCTCAAGTCACACCTGATCAGAAGGAGAGGAAATCCAGACGGAATACGAAATTACTTCAGTTTCTGTCTCTGAGTATAAATACAAAGTGGGTCATCTAACTTGTAGGACTCTCTACATCACACCTTTGGTCGTGTATTGTGCCTCTCAGAGTTGATTTCACACTTCTCTTTCGCGACTCTTTTATTTTGTACTTTCACTTTGGTGACGTTCTCAAGGAAGTGAAATGCTCACGTTCTCAATAAAAAAAACACTCCCCGCGCTTCAATTCTCTGTGTCCTCACAGTGGGAACGTGAATACAAACTGGATGCTGGATTTGTATTCCCAATTTTTCGACGATCTCCATCCCATTTTTATACCTCGACGAAGTGCTTGACTCGTGACGAACGTGGCTTGAGCCTAAAGTGAGGAAATTCATTCAACAAAAATAATTCGATGTGTTTGAATATTTTACAGATTTTCGCTCTCCAATTCCAGAGCAGCATTATGTAGCTACGTGTATGTATAAAGGATGTGCTTCTGTACACCCAATTCATTCTCACTTACACTTGGTATCGTATTGCGACCGCCACCAAAATGTAATGCTGCGTGAAGTTTCCTGAAATAAAACTCTAAAAACGGGACAAGTCTGAGAGAAGCAATTAAAAATTTACCTTGGACGAAATCCCTTCCCTTCACTCGGACTGACACTGAACCTCTTTCTGACACCCGTGTGTGCACACAGAAGGACAGAAATTTTCCCTGACTTTACCAGACTCACCTTGCCTGCTCCCGGCTCACTTGTCACTGTCAGTTCGGGATCAGGTTGCCTTGAACCTTTTAAAAATGATGGTCAACTTTTCTTTTTTGTATTTCTCAAAGTCTCTCTTTTGCTTGCCCACTTGCGGCAGACCAGTCTGACAAGGTCAGCATATTATCGGTGTGAAAAATGTAAAGACTGCATTTATCTGACAACCTTGTCTCTCTCATGTCACCAACTTGCACTTTCTCAAAAAGAGGAGAAAATATGACCAAGGTCATCTACCTCCTTGCTTGCACACACTCAAGGGAAACGTGTTTGTCACGCTGGCCCAACCGAACCACCGAAGGATTACTTAAACGCTTTGGATATGTCAATTCATCATGTCTTTCACAAATACAAATTGAGATTTTAAATTTTTTCCTATCGAGTATAGTCAGAATTGGGTTTGACGCATGCCTCAAAACTGGTTAATTAGCCAAATCTTCATTAATACGTCTTACGTAATATGTGAAGAGGAGAGTTTTATATGTTTAATATAACTTGAGCGCAGCCACGTAAATGTTTGTTAGTGTTTGGAAATACTAAAATTTGGGAAGAAATTGATTTCGTCATAAAATTGTCGGAGAAATCAGGAGAACAAATCACCTCTCACACAAAGAGAGAGAGAAATGCTGGACAAGTCATCATTGTCAGAAAAATGTGCGAATACCCCACAACCAACACAGGAGCTGCCAAATTAATCCTCACACTTCACACACTCACTTGCAACACGACGACCACCATTCTGCACAGGATGTGGAACACACAAGAGAGAGAAACAAAACTATTTTCCGGGGACTCGACCAAGCCGAGATGTTGAAACTCTACGAGCAAGCTGGCGGTTGCAAACTAACCCTCTTCCCAGTTGTGAGTTGCTCCTAAATATTTCTCTCTGGGCTCTCTCTTATGCCAACAATACGGACTTTTGAGAAAGAGGTGAGCGTGCATTGCAAAAAAACCTGTTTCTAGTGTGCTCAACTGCAAGCGTTCCAGAAAGAGGCACAAAAGTATAGAGCCATACAGTTGTGGAGCTGACTCACATATTTTACGCAAAAACCATGCTACATTATTAAATGGTTTTCTCTAAATCCACCTATTACTCCCAGAGGGTTATCGAAATTGTATGTACATGCATTTGCATAGAAGCAATGTTCTGGCTTTCTTTTCCACTTTTTATTCAGCGGGTTTGTTTCCACTAACAAACAACTCAAAATGTTACCATGTGTAGCAAATACAGGCCTCAACAAAGAGGAGTAATGATGGTGTGCACAACACGCAGATTTGCGTTGGTTAAACATTTGGAGAAGCCTTGGGCTGAAAATTATACGCAAAAACTGCGGGTGTTAGTGATTTTTGGCGGAGTGTTAGTTTCCTGCAATAAATGAGTACTACGGTATATTACTAGTGGTTACCACGAATGAACAAATTAGTGAAAAATTGGAAACTGTTCCCAATACAAGACATAGCTTTGACAAACTTGCTTAGTCTACCTCAAAATAAAATGAGTCGAGAATTCTTCGCAGACACTGGGTTCACAAGATTAGACATCAAATATTACAAACCAATGAAGTCACCCAGCCAAACAAATTCATTTAAATAAAACAATTTTTTCAGCATACCTACATTCCATACATATTGCATTTGTTTTCACACAAATTCCTTGTACAAATGTTGGACTGGAAAAAAGAAGTTGGAAAAATATTGGCAACCAGCTTTGGTTGTTTGGGTTCAATCAATGCTCAAAAAAATCAATGTCAATAACCAATTTTATTGCTCTTCCATTCCTGCATTCATGCGCGTGCATTAATAGCAAGGAGGAGTGTTGTCAAGCGAACTATGTATTCGATACATGAAAAAATCAAAATATGCAATCATTTATAACAAACGACACATTCATAGGAGAGTGTAACAGTTTGCTTATTCCAGCCACACTAGTCCCTCAGGATTAGGAAAAGGAGGGAGTAATATTGGTATTTATAATACGCCTCGTGCTCCATGTCTGGCTTGAGCATATAACAACAATTTTCACGTAAGCTCGCGTCACCCTGGTCTGCAAAAAATACCAGCAGCCTCTTGTATACAGAGTATTTGTGTTTGGTAGACAGTATTTTGATTGCGGTCTTCCATAAAGCTTGGACAGGAAAAAAATTACGTGAAAGTATAAATAAAATGAGTAATTTGTTCATGGCGCCAGTGATTGTTGTAATGGCATTTTTTCCAGCTGGGTACACAGACACAATCCAGTTATCAAATTGTAGAATTGCTGGGGCTGTGTGCAAATGCAAAAAGTAATTAGAGAGCAGGTTCTCTCCGGTTCATTTGAGTGTTAATTTGTGATTTATTAATTGCAAACAAGTCATTCATTTCACCAGCATTCAGCAGGAGTTTGGCAGAACAGAGCTACAAAATTTCGATGAAGATGGTCGTGCCTCGTGCAATTGATGCGGAAATACAATTACAACGTCCTTGAGCATACTTTCAAATACCCATACCGCCCTGACGGAAGGAG
>JAHZMW010003793.1:0-10079 GCA_027743745.1 Alloscopus bannaensis
TAGGAGCTGATGGCTTTTGCAAAATGTGAATGTATTTTCACTTGCTCTATATGAAGGATAACTTTTGTGCTTACCAAGTGTCATATAGGAGACATTCAAGAGAGCCATTTGAGAGTGTACCTCAACATAGATGGATATTATGGAAACACATTTTATTTCAGTTGGATATTTGAGTAATGCTATTGCATGTGGATTTTTATATTCAACTGGATACATGCCTTATCAAACGAACTCGCAATTTGAAGTACTAGTGTTTTTTCTTTAGCGATGCGGATGCCAACTAGGAAGGAACTACTTCGTTTGAACATTCTCTGAGGAATAATATTATGAAAATATATGGCGTAAATGCGAACGACTACCTCGGAAATCCAAAAGTACCAACAAAATACGCCCAGTCACCAGCGTCCCTTCTCAGGGAAGAGAGTATAGGTTCAGAGATAAATAAGATCTGGATTACGGGACGGAGTACTGTTTTGTGCTGTGTGTTGCGTGGGTTGGTCCGGCAGGAGAATAAGACATGGATACGGCTTTTATTCTGAGGAGTTACTACTCTATTTTAACTCAACGAGAGATGGAGAGAAAGGACCATCAAACGGAGGGGTTGCAACACTGAGCAATTTGTGCACAGAGTGACACATCTTATTAGTATGTTGAAGGCTTTTCCTTGTACATCTGAGGGCTCAAAAGTTGTGCCGTTAGGGGCTGTCCGTATTTTTTCCTTCTCTAACATTGTGCGAATTCTTGATGAATGTCGATTCCTTTCTCGCGCTATGCCTTCGAGGCAAACACAACACCACTACTCTTTCCATCGTAAAGGAATGAAAGTCTAGAAGAGTGAGGGCTGGAGAAATGGAAATCTTGAAATGAATGTCATTTCCTCTTATATAGCGAGCTTTGTTTCATTACCGGGGATTTTCAAGTGCATTTCAAAAGGCGACATGACGTGGAATGTGTAGAGGGTTACTATTCCCTCGCTGTCGCTTCCAGTTTTGTTGTGCTGACAGCGAGTAGGAAAAGTAGGCGGGAGTGCTCCAGTCAAAATACTGTGACGTAAATATTGAGACAGGTGCATTACTCTCTGGCTGAAGTCGTGATTGTAACTCAATTTGAAGATCAGTGAAAGTGGCTCGGGAAATAAAGTTTTGAAACTGTAAAACTTGAACAAGTTGGAATTTAGAATACGGATGTAGACCTGTAGAAAAAAGTTCGTTTATTGTCTGATCCAGCTGCGTCGTGCTTATCCCACCCCGTGTGTAGGTAAACTGTCTTGTTGTAATGCATCTGGATGAACTGCCTGCGACAGGATTTGCATAACTAATTGGTCTGAATACAAGAGCTTGTCTCTGTAATGTAGTTTCCTAAATGTACTTCCCGTGAAAAACGGGGATAGCACAATAAACGCATAGACAAATTTTCAGAGCTAATCACCACAGGACCGCAAACGAGCAATCCTCCATTCCTTACAGCTGGAGGATTGTAGTAGAGTTAACCTGAACCGCAGTCCAACAACGTGGAAGACAAGAACGAATGAGGTGGTGGTTGTGTGGCAGCAGAAAAGGAAAGAGACGCGAGGGAGACGACTCTCTGAAGGTGAAAGTATGAAGCATGCTAATGAAATTTGACACTGATAAATCCCACTCGATTTTTAGGCTTGGGTCGCTCTTTGATATGCGCATATGTACATACTTGAGAAGCATCTGGTGGGAAAGGGTTCCCTCCTTAGTCCTTCTCACTCAACCAGACGTTGGTTCGATTCATAATATATCATCGTGGCTTGCCGAGCAGGGCTAAATTTTGACGTGCATTCAATTCCGCTTGACGTGGTTCAGGTGCAAGTGGGACTGAATCTCATTATTTTGTTGTCGCTCTCCACGAAAATCGCATTATTCCTTCGCAACGAAACCAACAGGCTACGCCCATACCTTTTGGTTATCCTCTTTTTTTGGGGGAAGACGTATTTTTGTGGTGAATTTTTGATACAATACAAATGAGGTTACAGACTTAATTACGACAATACCTGGCAGGTAAAAAACCTGGAGACCATACCTCAGTTCTTTTCTGTATGTGATTCATACGAAGAAAAATTCGCTCGTTTCCATTAACCAAGTTTTACAAATTTTACAATAGAAAACCACGTGAAATGAGAATGGTTCTATTCTACAAAAAAGTCGGGTTTTCAATTTTTTGTAGTGAAATGTAAACATTGGGATCAAAGGAGATATGTTTCCCACTCCGGTGAGTGCGTCTTAAACTTATATTATTAAGCATTTTCTTTGTGTACTAATTTCTTACTGAGAAACACCACTGCACTACCTTCGCTAACAGTTATATAGATTCTGTTTTTGTTGAGTAAAGTGAAACAATTTTTACAAAGAGGATGATGGAAGGCATCTCCTCGAGTTTTTTGTACTTTTTCTACATACAACACAATACTCGAACTTCTTTCTCTTGCTCCACCGTAATCCTCTTTTTAAGCATGTCAGCATGTTGAAGGAATAGAAACTGACAATGCAGAGCGAAGAGAAAACACTTTGAATACTTTTTCAAACCTCAAGCTTCGAGAAAAAAGTTTCAAGGGATAAACAATGACAAACAAAGGGAAGAAAAGGAAACAATGCTGAGGCATTGCCAACATCTTTGTGAATGGCAAGATGGATGGATGTTTGATTTGTTTTACTCCGTCCTTCTCTTCCCAACAATCTAAAGGAACAAGAGAAAAAAGAATGTTTACATTTTAGCCGTATTTATAAATTCGAAAGTGTTCACTCTCTGTCCTCACTCGGAACAACGATTTTCTATTTTTCTAAAAAAACCGAAATGATCAACAAGAATGTGTAAAGTAAACTGGAAAAGCGATAGAAAGTGTCCATTTGTCGTTATTTGTGGGAAATGAAAACATCTATACAGGAATTACTCAAGAAAAAAGGAGGACACCGAGAGTATCTCCTACTTTGGGTTTGTTTCACGAGATGGGCAGAGAAAGGATGCACCGCTCCACCGCCCAAATCCCATATAAAGTTGGTAGTCGAGGGATCGATATATAGAGAGAAAGTTAGCTGTATTGTTTGCCAACACAAGCACATTTATCAGAGGGTTTCTCTTAAAGTGGCGTGAAATTGAAGTGAAAGTGTATTACACTCGTCGTGGGAGAAAGTAGGGGGATGACGCAGAAAAACGTCATGTTCGTTTTCTAGCGACAACTTCAGGTACCGAAGGGAGGGTATAAAGGCACCAGAGATGTGATTCCGTTGTGAAATATACATATCTCTGTTTTTAAAGTTATTTTCTTTTCAGGCTCAAAGCTAGCAATGATTTAGTTGGGAACATGCCGGTGAGAGCATCCATTTTAAAACAGGAAGCAACAGATGAAAGTAGTATAGAAACGAAGATGTTGAAATTCACTTTCAGTTTCTTTGGTCTATAAATATGGCTAAAGTCGTCAGTTGTGGCAGAGTAATTTCTCATATTTCCCTGAATGTTTTTCTTTTCTTCTGATACTCACGACATTGTCTGTTGAATACAATACACTCTGCAAATGGTGTGATAAATGATGCTTTATTTTACGAATAAATCCCACAGTGGTTGAAAGTAAATGAACTTTGTCCAAACCGTTAATCTGTCTATTGTACTTTATGAATTCAGACGCTTAATAATAATGGTGGGTTGAACAATGGTTTTGTTCTCTTTGCCGACTTTGCTGCCATATGACAGTGGAGATAAAATCCACATTGTCGTATCGTGTTAGAAAACGCTCATTTATTGAGAGTGCTTCCTCAAGGTTCGCCAACTCCCAACGGTACTCACGTTATATAATGGTTTAGATCAAATCCTGTTCATCAAACGGTAATGAGCGTCGCAACTTTTGACGAGCCCACGATGGAGCTTTGTTTTCTTCTCCTTCACGAAATTAAATTATGTATTCCATGTCGTGGTCTGAATTGACGTCCAGCAAGTTTGTGGAACAATGTAGACGTTTTTCATATCAATTTATATTGAATGAATGTTATGAAGTTGTAAATAGATTAACTAGGTATCCCGATAAGGCTTTGTAGTGGTTTTCAAACGTTTCTCCTTTAATTTCACTTTGCTTTGCATCTTTACAGAGAAATAAATCACATATTCAGCTCAGACTATACAAACACAAACAAAATCAATATTATGAACAAATTTGTGAAATGGACAAAGAAGGGAATAAAGGGCGTCACCTTCTTAAGACACAAAATGATGAGAATTCGGGGAAACAATAAGGAGAAAGAAGGAGAAAGGTGGAGAAACTAGGTATAAAGAAGAATACCTTATATTGAAACGAAACGTATCGGCGAATACATAGAGAAATGAATTTGCTAAAGTTGCTACAATTCCGTTGAAAATGCTTTGCAGCCAGTGTAATATTGTATATTCAGGTAAAAAACAAACGTACGTACTAAATATACACTGTTTGTAATATGTAGGTTTCGAAGAGTTTGAGCTAATAAAAATCTACAGGTTGCGTTGTTGACTCTACAATATATCTCTACCTACAGGTTTAGGTAATATGTATCTGACGCCTCGATGACTGGCGGAAGTAAAACTATAGTGTAAAACGATGGCTGTACTTTTGGCGAACCAAAAAGTTTTTTCATTCCCTTAATCATTACTCTACTCTAGAAGCACATATGTATTATGCACCTGAACATAAAACTTCGAGCGTTTTACTCTGGATATATTTTATTTTTAAAGTTTCTTGTTTCTACGAAGGCAAGAACCCGGAAAGACGAAACACTTTTTCAAATAAAGCTCACAGTAAACATGTAAAACTTCTTGTCTGTTTGACTGCTTTCTCATAAAGCGTCCCCGCACCGTTCACGCCACCAAATTACTGGAGCAGAATGGAGAAAAGTCAGAGAGAAAAGGACCGCTTCTAAATTTCCAAGTGTTGCTTTATAAAAATCCAAGCCGAATCCGTAAAACTACCACCTCTCTATTTCGTATTTATACCAGCTAGATTTTTTTCGCATTGTTGAAAGTTTAGAGAAAAGTTAATGTATTTATTGCAAAGTTTTCGAAGATAATAAAAATGTTCGGTTTATATGACGGTTCTCCTTCCAAATGAGCCTAGAATAATTTTGGGGGGACTTAAGTTGTAGTATTTCGCAAGGGAAAGTTACTTACGTCGTGTTTCTAAATTAATAATAGTGAGATATGAGAGGAAAACACGATCGATCATAACGGTTCATGAAATTAGATGGGAAAGAGACTATAGTAAAGTGGAAGCTGCAGAGTGCGAAAGTTTATTTTTGTTGTGTAAAAAAAACTTTTTTTCAGTTTTCTACTTTGTACGAGAGCTTTTCAGAAAATGTAAGCGAAAAGGAAAAATTATCCAACGCACTCTCTACTAGTATTTCAATGCATCAGCACAAAAAGTTTTCCCTTGTTTTTCTTCTGTTGTTTGTTGAATAGATGTGTGTTTGACTTTGTTGGAAGAGTAGAAAAGTACACACAGTCGAAAACGAGGGCTGCTTTGCTGATGCTTCTGCTGCAGCGAAATATTTAGCTTTTTGGATGAAAGCTCGATGAGCCCTTCACAAAATGGGATATTACCACACAAGCGAACCAACAAAGTGCACGTGTAATGTCTACACAATTGAGCTAAAAAACAGATCATTCTGAACATTTTGTAGAGTTTGCAAGCAGGATATGCAGTGTCTAATGTTTTACCGTCATTTCCGCAGTGGTGCTTTAAAGCGGACGATATAATTGTTAAAATTGATTGTAGTCCTATGCTCATTTAACCTTGTGCTTCTTTAAACAAACCGGTAAAGAGTATGTGATTATTACTGAATGTGTCGCAATATCTTAGAACTAACTAAATTGTTATGGTGGGAGAAAACGAGATGATAATGACAACACTCTACGTAAGCTTTGGGTCGTTATCATCTCGTTTTACGGACTCGCGACTTTCTCCATCACACTACTGCGCCAACGGACCCTCGTCTCGCTTCAGATAATATCACTGCAATCTAGACTGCCTACGTTGGACGATTTGAGTTGTTAAAAGTGTGACAAGTGAAGGGGGTCTTGGTGTATTTGAGAAGACACATTTCGTTTCAATAAAATGTGTCTCATCATTCTCTTCAAGACTTGTGCCTTCTTCTGTTTAGTTGTACTATTTGATGAAAATTCTGTGTGTCAAGGGACAGTCTTGGAACGCTAAAAAATTCTCTTTCATCATTTTTATTAGCAAATAAGAGCATGTACATAATGTAGATAGTTATACATTTAAGGGAGGCAAGTTGCCATAATACAATGAAATTCAATTCGGCTATTTCGAGTCTCTGAGCAATGTCACATTTTGGGAGCTGAAATCGATGCGTTTTGGTTACAGGCAATTTCTTCAAAGGAATCCTACTGAATCCTTGGAGATTCTCCTCTCCTCCTGCTGTCGATTTCCGTCCAAATTCATGACGAACAAAACGTTTCGTCGATGCTCCCATCTCAAGGAAATAAAGAGCCACAATGACACAAAATGAATACGGAGCTCGAGAACCTGGAAAATAGTCTTGCAAAGTGAAAATTTCCCAGATAAAAAATGCGTGATATGAGGAACACGACCATTTTAATAGCATTTTTTGTGCCCGAATTTGCTGGAAGTCATGTGGAAGCTTTGAAAAAGTGTCGTTTTCCTGTCTCCATTTCCGTAGCAGTTTTATACAAATACATACATATGCCAAAGTAGATACTTGTAGAATGTTCTTGTATTAACGAACCAGGACGAGGGAGAAAAAGAACAAAAATGTGGCAGTTTTGTGAAATTCCACCTATATATAATGGTAAAGCTTTCCTTATCTTGTCATCATCTCATCCCTTCACTTGCAAGCGTAAAAACCTTGCGCTGAGCTAAAATTGCATACGACGAGACGAGACAAAATTTAATACACGTGACAGACATTTAATTTCGTGAGAAAAATAGTGTACAATGTATTCTAGACATTTCCACGTTACAAAAACTAGACACGCCATTGTTTTAATATTTTTGAATTGAACTGGTTATTTCAATCATACAGAAATCCGCCGTTTTTTACAAAATTATATTTAAATGTAAAGCAGACAACATAAAATGACGCGAGGAATACCCGCACTGGCAACTCTCGCGGGGATTCCTGGAAATAGAGAAAGTTGCATGAGGATTGTACGGTAGAAAAGGATTAAAAATTTAAACAAGCTTCCAGTACGCACGGCTTTTATATAAAGTGCTCATAAACTGCCTGTTTCACTTCCTTTTCCAGTTGTTGAGTTGTTGTGTGAGCGCTCACTTCACTCGTTCATTTTACACAAGACTTTTTTGCGCTCGTTAAGGTAGACTTAAGTATGATGAAACCTGGCGGAAATTGAAAGTTGAGTAACTCTCTGCTTTTACTTTTCACGGTTCTACACAAATAAATACAACTTGTTTTTGCTCCGTGTGTGTGCTTTCTCCTCAGGGATTTCGAACTACCTATATATAATCGCATATGTGTAATTGCATTCATTGTGGTTTTATTAATAGTAGCTCCCTGCGTACGTACTCCAAACACACTGGGAAAAGCACCTCATGACAAACCCAGTAAACGTGATGATAAAAACAATGAAAAGGGAAGTATTAACTTGGGAATGATGATTATGTTGGTTGTTATACACTCGTGTATCATTCATTGGTTTGCTTTTGGTTTTTGTTGAAAAGGCTAAAGAGAAGAGGAAAACAAACAATGTGGAAATGAGAGTTCTTTAGTTCTTTGCTTACACAAATTCAAAAATCCCAATGAACACATGAAAGCTTTGTAAAAAATGTAGTGAATTATAAAACAGCGACGGAAATTGTAGATTCTAAATACAAATTCAAATTATTTTTTAACTATTGCGTTTACAATGAGATTGAAAAATGCCCAATTGCACGTGCGATGTAATAAAACTCATAAGCTTTCGTTTAGCGATCTGACACCCCCGTGACTCGTCATGCACCATTAAGTCCTCTGACCACATCACGAAAAAACTGTCAAGCAAGTTAATAGCAAGAAAGACCAGTGAAAATCTGCTGTCTGTCACAAATCAAGACGAAGAAAGTATAGTAAACTCCACAGAACATAAAAGTTAGTATGCCTCCCGTCACACACATACGCTACATTATTTGATGGCGGGGTTTGTGGAACTTGGTTAATCTAATAAACGCTAAAGTCACTGTATCCAACAGTATCAATTATGTATATACTCATCCGTAAGTTACGTGAGTGATCCGAGGACAAACTCAGCGATAACCTAATATAAGCAGAATGTCCTGTTCTACGAAGCCTTCATTCACAGAACGGAAGGCAAGGAATTCCCATTTCGCAATGATCCCGAGTTTTGATATATGGCTCTCTTTAATTGATTTTCCTCCTTGAGTTCTATTACAGCTCAGCCCTGCTACTTAAGATTTTGTAGCCACTCTATGTGGTATAAAAATATATATCCACAAATATCCCGTGCTCGCAAACCAAACAGTGTAACAAAATGGGCTAAAAAGGCTTCGTCTGCTTCCTGAGTCGAGATCACGAGTCACAACCACATACAACTGTGAGAGAGAGAACAAATCCGGCGTTTATTTATGGAATAGTTTATTTGGTATCAAACTACTATTTCTTGCACAAATCGTAGTCACATAATAATAAAAAGACGAAGACAAAAATATGTCCGTGTGTGCTATACCCCGAAATCCATATCATGTTGACTACTGTTGACTGTAGACAAAGTATGCTGTTTACCAACAACTGCGCGAACTCACACAGAAAAAGAATGCACACTTTCTCCACAACAGTTTATTTGCTTTTCAATCCCTTCAACAAAAGTTGGAGCTTTCCTTTTCATTTTCTCTCCTCAACAAAGACCACGATGAAGAGTCAAGATTCCATTGAAGGATGGAGTTTCTTTGTTAATGAAGGATATTTAAGACAGCTCCTCTCAAACTCTTCCGTTTCACCAGCTTCGGATCTTTTTGACAAGACACCTGTGCCTGTGTTAATGTGCTATTTGCAGTATCCAACAATGCTCACTTGCCTAATGGCGATACAATGGCTGGAATACAAAAGTCACATACTTGATATTACGATGTCCAGGGACCAAACTGGAAAATGATTATGCGTAAAGCTATATGCTTAATTCAGGCGTAATCCCTCCTCTTAAACTTGTGGAGGACTGCGTTTGGCTGTCATAATATCAACTAGTAATACAGTTTTCTCACCAACATCGTTGCGTTAATATATTATATCGATAGCCCTCTTGTCTGCGCTTTCTCTTTAATGAAATGCTCTCGTCTTTCACAAAGCATTATCGGAAAGTGCTGCGAAGCATAAATTTAATATACGTGTACAGTAATGCATGATCCACAGCTCTTAATATAAGATAGGATCTTGTGATATGACATTAATATGGCATCATCATATTATTATGCATCCACTTCATGCTACAATAAACCGTAGAGATATAGTACTGACGACGCGAGAGCGGTCGAGGGAGCGAATAATAACTTCCAGCCTTTTGACAGCTCATGCCTCCCGTAATTTTCCATCCTCGTTGTGGGTGACTATCGTTGTTCAATAGATGCCGTAGACAGGATAACAAGCCGCAGAGACCACATAGTCATAACGATTTCGACAGGTTTGGAGACAAGAGGAGTAAGAGATGCCAGATGCTGGCGAACGTGTTAACCTTTGTTGGGTATATTGCCTTTTGCAGGCTCATCATCAGACAAGTTCATTTTCACTGCTTCATCTCGTTAAAGGATATTATGCATGGGTAATTGTAAATTATGAAAAAAGTCAGAAAGATTTATTTGCCAAAGGGATTGCTTTTTGAAACACATCTTTCCTCTGGTACAGTTAGGAGGGATGCGCCGAACGATATGTGCCAACATAAAACAGAAAAGTTATAGTTATGGCCCATTAAATGATGGCGGATCACATCAGTAAACTCATTCCAAGTGGTTCACACTAGTGTATAGCCTTAAGCCCGGTTGAACAGGGCTTTTCAGGCCCGGCCCGGTCCAGGCCCTATAGGGCCCGGGCTCGGGCCTGCCCAATTCGCAATCG
>JAHZMW010003794.1:0-32365 GCA_027743745.1 Alloscopus bannaensis
CCCCCCCCCCCCCCCCCACAAAAATGGACACGTACAGACTTTCGTATGCGATCTCCAGCTATCCACATACAAATCGGATAATTTCGCTGTACTCTTATCATTATACGCATAATGTATCATCTCTCTCTCTCTGTACGTGTACTTTTAGTTACTCTTTGGGAAAGTTGTATAAGGAAAAATTGCTGGCGTCGTCGACTCAGAGAAAAGATCAAGAAAAAGGAATATAATATTCCTTTCTTCCCAACTTTATGAGCAAAGCCATAGATAGGTTTTGCGCTCCTCCTCATGACTCGTGAAGTGAAGACACCGTATAAATTATACGTGGCGGAGCTATCATAGGCCCTCTTTATTACCCGTACGGCTGACCTGTGGAGCATGACTGCCACTTTGAGAGATGCCCACAACGACCGTAGTCAAGGGAAGGGATGTCTATTGAAAGGATGGGACGCATCACAGGGCTCCTTTGAAACACATGATTGGACGTTGGAGATACGTGAAGTGCGTCCATTCTTGGGAAACGTACTCTCGTGTTTCGAATTCCAACTGGAAAACCGGGCGTGGAAACTGCCCGGGAAAATGTGTATTTATTATTTCTACTCTGTACACAAACAGTTGGGAGTCTGCACGCAAATTAATTACGTCGTGTCATGTTTGTGGGACAAGTGGGCTTTCAGATGTTGACTCTTCTTTGGAGAGAAAGCGAGCAGGTTAAAAATATAAACACTCGAGATGGTATTGTCGCTTTTGAAATTTTGAGCGTATCACTGAGTGAGAGGAAAGAAGTACTTAAACATGTTCGGGCAGAGAACATCGTTAATTTGATGGAAAACCGTGAACAAGGCACACGTGTACGAGAGCATTCCAAAAAGTAGTTGTTTCGGAACAGTGAGTAAGCACGATAAGTGATGAGTCCTCTGGCTAAATTTTTTATAAACAAATCTGGAATCACACAAGATGCATACGTCATGAGGGGACACTTTACACAAGGTCGTGATTTCCAGCGTGCGTGCGAAATCGAGAATACAGCTCTGTTAATTTTGTAGACTCCTCATGAGGAGGCTGGAGTTTGCAATTGTAATTTGTTACGGCTCAACAAGGGTGTATTTTAATGATGCGTCAGTTTCCATTTATTCTCTCTTTCCAATTCTGAGCTGATGAAGACGTGAGATACTACGAAGATATGCTTTCTTTTTTTTTGGAAGAGGAGCGGAGTGTGTAAAAAAGTGGAAAGTAATCACAATAAAACACTTCTCGGAGGTCGTTTCTCCCTGAGAAATGTGGAGAATGAAAAACTTGAGGGAGATTATCCCGCACACTCCTCAAATATGTGGATGCTCTTACAATGTTCGTCTTGTACATGGGACTCACACATTTGTGTATTGTGGATGCGTCCGCTCTCATAAACCAGGGAATGGTGAAATGGCCATCTTAAATAAAATTTATTTCACAATTCAGAGGGAAAAAATTGAGTAAGCAAGTGGGCAGTTGAAAAATGAGTATTGGTCTCCAGAGCCTGATAAGGTCGACCTATTGTACACAGCACACATACACATCAGCTATAAGCCACCACACTCTCGTCTCCAAAGAGAAACAACTGGAGACTCATCCTCGTTTTATGCCGTACACTTCAAGAAGACTCTGCAGAGTGGTCGTCCTTGCTCTCTGATGCAGATTGTATTTCCAACATAAACTTCCTTGAGAGTCTTTGTACATCGTGTGTGTTTTTTTTAGTTGGCGCTCGACGAGACAAGAAAAAGTAAAAGGCAACTGGAAGAGTGTAATGTATGAACACATTAACTGTGAAAGCAAAGAAAAATAGTTTTTTCTACTTTATTCACGACTACAGCGGGAGAAAGGAGTCCAGAAAAATTTTAATCACACGCAGTAAACCCGTATGCGAAGTGGGGTAATGGGAAGTGCATAAGCCTTGGTTAATTTACGCTTTATGCAAATGAATGCAAACTGCTCCGAGCTGCACCTCGGAGTCCTTGACACATAAAATGGTGTATTTTTCTGGGCACATGCTTCCTTTTCTATGGTAATCACGATGTCAACGAAAATGAAGCAGTGATCGAGGGTGGAAGAGGTTGTAATTAGCACTTTAATTAGCTTTCTCCCCTCCCGGAAAAGTGGCTCGTCAATCTGTTGGAAAGATGGGTGGAGAAGACAAGACACTCTGTCGTTTATGACAGTTAACCCTTAAGAGGGTATTTGAGACTGACAATTTCTGTGATAACTGGCGGCGGTGGTGACAACATGAATTAAAATCTCATTTTCCATCCCCTTTCCCCGTTTTCTTTGTCATCCTCACGGCGTCACCATCACCACCACAGAACGTGAGTCTGGTTTGACTACTTTGCAAGTCAAGTCGACTGTCTGCGAGTCGACAATTCGTCATGAAATCCCATGGTTTCCTTTAATGATTTTCCACTTTATGAACGCTTTTTCTAACGACACTTACATCCGTCGATTCATTCCCTTCCTCAATTCTTTTCCATCCTCACAATGCTCCCCACACACTTCAGAGAACACCAATGCCATATTCTTTTTTAGATTCTAGTCACATTGTTTGTGAAGGCTCAGAAGGAGTGAACGAGGGTAGTTTTCTCTTTTTTTCACATGATATATTCTTTACAACATGGTCACGAAACTGTCGACGTTTTCTCCATTAAATGGCGTGTTTAGTGGAGGACGAGGACGCAGGGAAAAAACAAGCAGTGAAAATAAAAAGAATCCACAGAAAAATTTGTTCCCCGTTTTGAGTCTTGAAGTAAGTGGTTTTTTTCTTCTTCCTCTGTCACAAGAAAAAATCTTTGTACAAATCCATTAAACGCAGAAAACAGGGGAGAAGTAACAAGCAGAGGGATCGAAGAGGGGAGTGTGTTATTCACGGTGCGATATATTTTAGTAGAATTTTTTCTGGTGTGTGATCATCCTCCTGTGATCACCATCACATCATATTTATATTCTTGATAATAATCCTACTAATAAATACACACATTTTGGTTGGCGTCCCTAAAAAAAGTATTTTTTTCTTTCTTCTGCTCCACGATTTACTTCTCTTTTGGAAAAATACTGTTTACACGCCCTATTTATGAAGAGCTGATAGCCCTGCTTACATCCCCCGTCGATTTACTCCCCCACTCGCTTTTCCTGTCATTTTCATTCGTCTCACTCCCTCTCTCCTCACTTCCTCCTTTGCACACGCACACACATTTTTAACAGTTTACACATCTTTACTAGCTGAGAGGATGATGAAATGGGTTCAGAAAATTGGGAGGGGAAACCGCTTTCTAGCTGGTGAAAGCAGAGGTCTCTCCGTCCCTTTCTCTTTTATCGGCAGGAGGGACGTCTGAAGTCATTAAATTGTTTAGAGCTTCACGGATCACAAAAATTATGTCTGAAGCTCGTTCTACCGAAGTGGGTGAAGATGTTTGTTACGAGATAATAATATTTTGCTAAATGAGCACAAACAGAGCGGGAACGAGAACAGTCGGAGGATCCACTGCTAAGACAAACGTTGTTAAAGAGTCAAATTCCATTTTGAAATATGTCATCAAAGCCTTCCTCTAAAATCTTGGAGATCTTAATAAATCTTAATAAAGTGGCTTTAATAAAGCAGCAAAGTAAAGGTTTTAAAGAGTACCACTCAAGTAGCTCAGCATTTCTAGGAGGTAGGACCCACGACGCAATGCTTAACATCATAATTTTGGTTCTTGAGTCGATATGTGTTTGCTTTAAAAAAGACATAATAGCAACACATCAATTTCCTCAAAGTAAACTTGAGCTGACGCGGTCGTAAACAAGACTGGTGATTTTCCTGGACCAGTCCTCCGCGCTTGAGACGACTTGTTTGTTGGCAACGTTTTAAAAAACATTTCATCGGCTTGTTGGTTGAAATGAGAATTTAGTCCAGTGAACCCAATCCCTGGAAAGGAGCATTGCACTTAAAGATTTCCTCCCAGCGAGCAGTGTGAGTGAGCATTTTGTGTGAATTAATTGGGGGAGAGTGTGCTCCTCACAAAAGATGAGCCACTTCACAGCCCCCGAAAAGAGTGGAAATACGAAGGTCTTGTCTTGTGTGTTCTTTATGTCTTTCGAGAAAGCGGAAAGGATCGCATGCTTGGCGTGTCTTTTTAATCTAAATCATCCGAGACACGCATTCCCATATTATCTCTGGTACACGACTACAGCTATACTTTGAGGAAATGACGAGAGAAAGGAGGAGAAAGTGAATTTTGGTGTATTTCTCGAGACTCGTCCAGAGTGAGAGAAAGCGGAGAGAGAGAGGATTATCTGTTATCAGTCATGGATGGATAGGATGTGAAAGTGTTATCAGAGAGCTTCTCTTTTTTCCCTCCATTGCTCTCTTTCTCTTTCCTCGTATTGTTTTTCTCACTCACTCAGAGTCGACACACACTCGGCTATCTGTGATGTGCAGAGTTTCCCTTGTTTCGCGTCCCATTTGTTCTTCCACTTCTTTGTTGACAAATGAGAGTTGGCAAACTCAAAACAAGACTTTTTTTCAGCTTCCCTTTTCCTCTTTCCATACATTTTATACGAGGAATGTAGAGAAAAAGTATCAGCATCATAAGAGCAACTCGGCGGGCTGATGGGAAAACAAGATAAGATGGGCAGGAAGAGAGAGAATGGGAATTGTGTTGTATTTTCAACGAGGCAAAGTTCGTATTCACGAAAGTTGCAACTTTCCAAACGAACGCTGTACAGGGACGATGGAGAAAATCGCCTTAAGAAACCAGAAGAAGAAGAAAAAAAGACGACAACGGCTTCCCTTCAACCTTTTTGTACATGTGTGCATTTTGAGTTGCTCCGAGAAATTGGGTTATGTTGATGATGATGATGGTTGAAATTAAGTGAGCTCTTCAGGCAGTAATTAAAAGGCTTGACTAGCATGGCTAATTTTGTTTGCTGAACGTGTTTTCCCCATGTTGAAGACTACTTTTTTCCCTTTCGACAACTCCTATTCTTTTCACCACGCTCCTTTCTTATCTGTATGGATTAAAACAACAAAGTTCCATTGCTCCTAATCACAGGGATTGGGTTTCACAATGTACTACCAGGACGTTGAGTGATTGGTTAATGAAATGGGGTTTAAAATCGATGGGCTCTCGAAGTCGTTATGTGTAATCGAGTTTCACCCTCTTCTCTCGTGAAGAGTGCATGGACATCATTGAGATGTTAGAGGTGAGCATGGTCAAAGGTGACCTGTGACCTGCAAATACCCGATGTAAATTCGTTTTCGATGCACCGTACTTCGCACGTCAGAAGGTTTGAAACAAAGGAAGAAGTTTTAAAAGTACAATCTGTGCTTTATAAAAAAAATGTTTTGTCAGTTTTGCTTCGTCACGGCGAAACTATTTTTTCCAAAGGCACCACTCTTCCACCAGTTGTTTCCAAAGTTGAGGAAACGCACACATGGCATCCGCATGTGTTTGGGAGGAAACGCTTGGATTTTGTAACGTCATTTATTATTTCATGTGTACTTCTGGCACATTTGTCCACTGGAGTTATATTTTGGTTAGTGGATCACTTTTCATGATGGAGAGAAAGGGAGAAAAAATCAACAGAGGATATGTATGTGCGGTGTTTACACACACGCAATTGTGTACTTTTTAAATAGGGTTTCTCGCTCGATTGTTCCCTCCAGGGATTTCTTCAACGGAGAAAATGGGAGAGTGAGCAAAGATCATTTCATATCTGTGTGTACACACAGGAGAAAAAAAAACGTTACGGCTAACCAAAATACAGCGTTTTGTTGTACACGAAAGAATGTATTTTGAGACCACACTCAAACTCCTGTGTCCCCGTTTCTGATGAACTTGGCGTTTTCCAGGGTATTTCCCAATATGGGATACAAGCTAAAACGATTCAACGAAGTGTGGAGCAAAGGACGAGATTTTTTTCATTATTACCACGAAAGCAAACACCGTTTAAAGTTTAGCTTGTTGGAAAGAGAAAGTGGAAAAAGTGAGCATTCACTGCCAATAATCGTATATTATCGAGCATTTTGCTTTCTTCGGGCAATGATGGCAATGCCGTAGTTGGTAGAGAAAAAGGAAAGGGTACTTAGCGGCGAAATTAGAATGACATAAGAACACTACGGCTGTTGAGGATTTAGTCTCGGGGAGAACAAAAAGGGCACAATTTATAGTTTGTTTACACGGTTGCATGCTTCGCAGATTTTACCTATTACTAGGTGAGCCCCGTAGAACACAATGCGCATGTTTAGAGTTGTAGGTAAGGTCAACTAAATTTTAAAATTCCACCTAAATATTTACTTTCACTAAACTGAGCAAACATAAATGCGGAACTATTTGTAAAGTATTTCTATATATTTGTAAAAATTAATCCTCAGAGTTATTCAAATTCCTTTAAAAATAAAATTTAACCTTTGACCTTGACCTAAGAGCTGGAATTTAATATATGGTCTGGATTGTGTTACTTAACGAAGTCACACAATTGGATAAAAACACATCCAAGATATTTATTTGAACCCCACTTTCTTCACACGGGTTCGTCATTCTAACTTCATATTGCAAAATCAGAGCTTTATTAAACTGCAGAAAACCCGGGGAAATTCAGAGAGGTAAATAAGACGGTGAGAGGCCGTATTTATGAAGTTACTGGGAATAAAATGCACATGGCTACTTTCACTCTCTATAGAGCACCCGTACGGAGAGTTGACATGGTCGGGTGAAGACTGTACACACACGGCACAAGGCAATATTGATTTGAATGGGAATTCCCAGCGTGTGCGTTTGTGTCACTCGCGTATTTCCACCGAGAGACTAATACTAGCGAAGAGTTTGCACTGGATCGCTCGACCACGCAAGATATATAAGTATAAGTAAACAAATATTTCTCCATTTTAAATACTGTTGACCTCAACAAAGCTCAAAAGTCGTGTTTTATTGTTACGTTTTCCCAAAGAAGGTTTGACAAGGGTCTTGCCGCTCTCCTTTATTTCTTCTTCGGTGTTTGCTAAGCAAATAAAAAGTGTTTTTATAAACCAGAAATAGTAGAAGGCACATTCAGAGCAAAGTACTGCTTCTGCACTCTTCAAAAGGCTCGCCAAATAAATAGAATTTCAACTTATTAGTCATTGCAACTGCGTATAAATAGAAATCTTAACCAAAGTCACTTTACACCCACGAGCCTTCTCAGCTCTTTAGTTAATTCTGTACGACAAATGAACACACAAGTTGATTCCAAAGAGCACTTAGTATTTCTTTGTTGATATGTTTGATACAACATTTAGACTCTTCTCCAGATTAAAAGACTTTTTCCAAAGTGTTAGCATCCCTTTTTAGGTTTAGTAACAGAGAATGTGGCATACGACGTGCAAAAAAACATGTCATTTACAAACCAACAAACCACAAAATAAGACCAAACAGACGATCCTGCTGGAAGAAGATGGAACGAAAAAAGGTTCGAGTTGAAATTACTTATTATCGGTGAAATAATACGGGAACTCAGAATAAGAAAAGGCGGCGATGGCCGTAATGGTCGTATTTCGGAGAAAAGCTCATGTCGCAAGGTGAATCCTTTCACATGGGTTACATCTTACGAAAAAGACGAAAGTGTTCTAGTCCTATAATATATAAGGAAACTGTAAACATACAACAACACCAGCACCACTTTCCTTTTCCTTTAAGCGTCAACTAGCCAAGACGACGTTTTTATGTGGAGACACATATTATTAGCTCTTTATCAGGACAGCTCGACTTCTTTTCCTTCGTCCTTCTCTCTTCCAATGGAAGGAAAGGAGGACAAGTTTCGTCTTCTTTTCAGATCAATTTTGGAAAGGCGCAGCAACCGTGTGTGTGTTTACGGTCAAAAACAGGAGAGGAAAAGGTGTGTAATTTTTTAACGTGGTGTGTGAACCGAGTTCTTCCTTTACCATTTTCTTTACAAATTGTGTGCTCGTTAAAGTCCTTATTTTTTTCGCAAAATTGCATACTGTTCCCCATGAAATGGTATATAAAACGGATATATAATTCAGGAGTAATGCTGAGGGGAAAAAGTGTGTTTGATTAGGTGAAACACAGAAGTTGAAAATAGTTGATAAGTGAGGCATCAAATGTATATAAAAGTAGACGTATTACTGTGCTACATTCACTTTCTCTTATGCTTTCTCTCTTTCCCCGCTCTCACTCTCTCATCTTCTGTGGTATCCATCTATATCGCGAAAAAAGGTCAAAGTTTGCTGAATTTTCTTTTGTGAACAACAGCGGAGCAGGGGAAAGCGCTCACTGCAATTTTTCCTCATTTTCTTCTCCTCTTTTATCCAAAAAGACGTGCAAAGAAGGGGAAAGGGAAACAACATGATATTTTTTTACGAAAAAAACACATGAGCTAAATTGATTTGCCCTTGGTTGTTTTTGTCAAAAATAAAAAAGGGCTGTTGCAGAGAAAAAAAGGAGAGAGAAAGCAAGGGAGAAAGAATCTGGGAAAGATTGGTTGAAAAGTGGAAAACAAATAATCTTCTTACGCTACAACAGTCACGGTTATTAAGTGAGCATGTGTAGTATTTTTAGTAGAAACTGCTTGAGGTTCTCACACACGCTTTTTCGAGATGTTTTCTGTGGTGCAGAACACAACTTACATTATATCTGCACATGTCTTTTCGCATTACACTATGCTCCACCGACTTCCGTTTCTCGTTACTTTCTCCATCCACACGTCTTTTTTTCTTTTGCTCTCCCTTTGTTTCGAACAAGATACAATTAACTCGCGAGAGCTTCCTATCCTCGCTTTTGAACAACACTCAACAAGGTTTACAGACAAAGAGATACGAAAGAGTGTGGAGAGAAAAAAATGAAACTATTTTGGATGAATGTCTTGTCACTCTCGAGGGTTCTTCAATCATCCTTGAGAAAATAAAATGTGTGAGCAAAAAAAACGTCTGATGAAAACATGGCACTCCACACAAACACTGTGCAGCGTTCTCTGTTTTAAGCGGAACATACGCCACTAAACCAATTTGATTCTAGTTTAAGTCGAGACCAAGTGGCTTGTTTTAGAGAAGAAAATAAATACAGGGAAAAAAACTCCCGCTTCAGTGTGAAAGTGGAGCGTAAAGAAATTTTCCGTTTGAACTCCCAACGCTCTGTGAAGGTGAACACATTTTCCCGTTTTCCTCAGAATGCTCAACATAAATAAAAGAGTAAATTGTGTGTGCTTACACCTGTTGACTTGATTACGTTACGATGATCACATATAGCCCATCAGAGAGTCAACAAAAATTTGCGTAACACTCTCCACGAGAATGTGTTGCAGACGAAAGTGTCACAAAAAATATTCGCTTCGTGAGTTGCGAGTGAAAGTGAGGAGGAGTAAGTGAGAAAAGATTTGGTCTTCCATATTTCACCCTGGAAAAGCCAGCATTATTACTTCGTGACAAGTTTGTCTCTGAACGGACAAGTTTGTGGGATTTGTTGAGCAGATGTAATGCGTAATTATCTCCAAGTTTAAAAAAACATAAGTTTGCTTGACCTTTTTTCTTCAGTGTTTGCAAGCAGAAGGGAGCGTTTTTAAAAGAGCAGGAGAGAGTGTATCATTTTATTTATTGGCGTGAGGAAAAAGTTTCAGGGTTTCCAGAGGACACACTTGGTGGTAATGTGTACAACTGTGAACTCCCTCTCAAGTTGATCATTTAGTGCAAATGGGAAAAGGGAACTCCAGCAATGTGTGTCACAGGGTACTCGATGTGCGACACAAACCAGCAAACTTGGCTGTAACTGCTTTACGGCTTGGACATTGTGACATGTATGAGAACACGTATTGTATTGGTTAGAGAGTCTTAAAGTGTATTTAAAACGCTTTCTCCTTGTAGGACACACGTGTTCGACTTTTTCATGTACGAACTCTGCTCCATCCGCATGGTTCTTTCTGACTTGGTTGCTGTCTCAGCTTTTTTGTTCCACTCGGGCATGATACGGTTAATAAAAGTGAGCTCTGAATTTGGACACACACAGTCGACACAAAGGGCAGGTGGAAGAGAACAGACTGTTTTATGTTTGAGAAGTCACAGAGGAACTAATGAAACTAATTACTCCACACTTCTCATTCCCCCTTTAATTTTCACTTTGCCAAAGAGTGGAGACTGTGTGCATGGAGTAAAAGGAAATAATTTTAGTGGCTCAGAACGGAGGCAGGAGAGTGAAAGAGACAGACTTTTTGCACAGAAATGCCTCCAGGGAACATTTTCGCATGATGTTTAGTCTGTGTGAAAGTTGGAGAAAACGAGGCGGAACAAGTAAAAGAGCGTTTTCCCTTTGTGTGAGCATTTTTTGATGCAACCGAGTTCAGAGGAAAGTGACTTTAGAAAGAGTTGTGAAAGCGCAGTTAACTCTTTCTCTGCCCAGTCGTCCTTGTGATAAAAATGTTAGAAATGTGGAGCAGGATGTGCATTTCCATTCATCTTTTTCAACTTTACGTCACCATATTTTCACTCAACATGACCAGGGGAGAGGAGACGAGGAGTTTTGCAATGCTATTTCACTTCCTGGAGCAGGAAGCCCGCTACCACCACAACACATTATCATGATATGCAAATAAGTCGAAAGAGAACAAGGGAGAAAAAAACTTTTCTCGGCCATCACCCCCTCGTCCTCAGCCTGCACCCATCCCTTACCAATCTTCGCGACGAGGACTTCGACGCTGGTGTTTATCATGCAATCCACTCTCATAATCCGGATTATACGCAACAAGCAAAATTACAGAGAAAGGAAAAAGATAAGCTTTAATATATGTTGGAAAAGAAAGTGGGAGAAAGTAAGCGTTTCCGTAGTGTACCAGATATAATAAGGCAAACCGTGTGGGAGTAATTTGCGAGTTGAGCCACACAAAACGCAATACGATCCTGGTAGAAGAGGAAACGAGTGCGTTTTATGTTATGCAAGGAGGATGCCGTGTTCCTTTCATTAAACTCGGTGCTGAAAGGTGAAAAGTTTGGCTAACTTTTTTCATCTCACTTTCTCTAATTTGTTCACGCCGCCTGGTCCGTACGAGTGTGAATACGGATGACGTGCGCACACACACAAAGAGAGGAGAAATATAAATGCAGCTTACAGTAGAGGAGTGTTCTTCGAAGTCGTTAGAGTTTGTTAAAGGCATCCTACTAGAGCGATGTAAGTAATGATTGTCGAGTCGAGATATTTTATGAGTGCTTATATGAGTTTCGCGTTGCAGCAACATCAATTCTGAGAATTTTTGTTGTCTCACCCTGTGTGAATGAATTGAGCAGCTATTTGGGTTTTTAACCAGTTTTATTGCTATTTGTTCTCATGTCAGCACACCTTTCCATCTCTGCACTGCATGTGAACATGAATGCCAGTGAATATGCGAGAGCAAATTTTTCCACCCGTTTCACTCGAAGACAGGCACGACTCCTCATTATCATGGTCAGACAGAAAGAGAGTGGATTATGTTCTACTTTTTTTCTCTCTCTCCTTGATGTTCATTTTGCCATACAAAAGGAAAGACAAAGGCGAGCTAATTAGAGTAAAAAGAGGCTTTTGTGAGCAACGATTCTGAGAAAACCCTCAGCTTAGTTTAATGAGGTTCCTTGTTGATTTTCTAACACAGCGAGAGCGCGAAGGGAAGTGGGGAAAGGCTGAAAAATTTTCGAAATTATAAACAAAACGTGTAAGCAAAATGGGAAAATTCTCAGGAACCTGTTTTGGCGGAAATTCACGCGGAAATTTCTCCTCCTCAATACTGTCTGCGACCCACTCAGAGTTGTACCTTGAGGACAAAATTTATCCCTTTCGAAATACGCAAATAAAGCAGCACTCACCCAAATTACGATGTGGGACTCACAAATTACGCTTGATTATCGAAGAGCAAACAACGAGTCTGTGTTGCAAAAGATTCGTGGAAGTTTCGAGTCCAACGGCACTCGTTCGATTGTTCTCACACACGACTACATCCTGTTTGACGGCTATTCACTATGAATTTTAAGGATATGACGGAGAAAAAGAAATCGCAGAGAAACGCGGGAGGAAGACACGGAAACTAAAATTAGAGAGATGGCGACAAGGCGGAAGGAGGATGGGAAGGGAAAAGGAAGTTGGAGATTGGACGACAGATGAACCTCTTCCTTGTGTGTGGTGGTTGTGCTTTACAAAACTGTTATTTTAAGAAATGCGACAATAATACACTATAGAGACACATATTTTTCTTGAGGTTTCTCCAAAAACAAGTGAGAAGGTCCGTTATACACACAGAGGATTGTTTTCATTTCATTTTTCCCAAGTATATGCGTCCATCTCAAAGAGACAAAGGACTCAGTCATCCATGCGTCTATGGGATTAAGACGAAGAAAGAAAGACACAAGAATGAAAATAAAACGGCGGCGGGAACGGCCTCTCTTTTTTGTGCTTTTTTTTCTCCGCATAAAATGAGCTCAAGTTGAGGAAAAGTTGTGGTGATCTAAACGGAGAGAGAGGAGAGAGAAAAAAGGAGACGAAAAGGGAATAACAATCTGGTGTTATATTTACTTATACCGGGAATTGCTTGAGAGTGCGAGACTCGGTTAAACTTAATAGAGGCTGAGAGAGAGATGGTTTCAAGTCGTTTTGTCTGGTTGTGACGCATATATGATGCGTTTAACGGTCTTTCTTCTCGGAAAATGAAGATGTTTCTTCGCCGTCGAGTCGTAGTGAGTGCGGGATGGATGGATGGAGGCTTCCTTTTTTTGCAACAATCTTTCTGAGGATGGCCACGGGTGTTATATTTTTTATGATTATTGTCGACGACGTCGGATCATCGTCATCGTCGTCATCATCATCATCATCCCTGATTATTCGTGTATGATCCGCTTCCTGTCCTCATGCGATATATGTGTGTCGCCCGGTCGTTTTCCCTCCGACCGAATAATACACTGAGATAGAGAGAGATACGTATGCTTTTCCTTTCTTTCTCTCTCTCTCTGTGAACTCATCTAAAATGGGATGCGGGTAATTTTTGAGGATGTGAATTGAATGAAATGTGAAAACGGGGCAGTTTCACAGTTGACAGTTTTTGTGGGAGGAGAAAATTTGTGCTTTTACTGTCTCTTCCTTTCTTGTCCATAAAAGAAAGGCTGCCCTCATATTTTGTGATAAAAGTAACGAGAAAATGCTGCAGTTCAAGTATATTTGCGTGTTTGTCATCGTGTATGTGTGGGAGTTGGAGTTTGGGAATCTTCTATTTATTTATTGGGGTTAAGGAGAAGAGTAGTTTGATGAGAGAGCATGTGTGCTATTGTGTATTGATTTGATGAAGGAAGGATTCTCAGTACGGAACTGTATGTTTGTCTTTGTGTCTTGTCTTTGTGCAGGGTCTCGGTGGCTTACCAAATGAAATTGGAGTAGAGGCAGCGGAACGAGAGTGGGAAACAGAAGGACAATGTCGGCAGGCATGGAGCGTTCAGGAAGTCAGTACTGCCCAGAGGACACGGAGTTCTCCCTTCCTGAGGGAGTGGACTTGGTCGGTGTGGAGACGAGCAGGAACAAGCCGGTCCAGTACCAACGGAAGAAGCCACCATCGTGGAAAGCCGCTGTGAAGCTGGTCGTTATTAATTTATTTGTTTGCGTCCTCGTCCTCGGCTACGCTCTAATCGGCTCATTCGTCTTCTTGGCATTGGAAAATCATCGGAACGTCGGTCCTGGCATCCAAGTCTCAGCCAGCATGTCTCCGGTCCGACGAGGAACTAAGCGAGACACTTCCTCAATGAGAGAAAGTCTAGAACAAAGAGAAAAGGAGGAGAGACAGGGGAGAAAAGAGTTTCATTTTCTCTCGACTTTATCTTTTCTCTTTCTTGTCTCCTTTTTCTCATCCATTTGTTCATAGTCACACACTCTAACTCTCTTCGTGCAGAGAGAGAAAGAAATAAGAGAAGTTGCACGAATCTACTTTCAGCGCGAAAGCATTTTCTGCAGAAAAAAAAGAAGAAAAAATTCTTAAGACCACCAGAAAAAGAACCACGAGCATGTCATGTATCTAACGGTAGTCTCGCATTTCTCTCTTTCATCGTACCAGTCGTGCATACATGCGTAAGCGTAACACATGAAAGTGTGTGTGCAACGTACATGGTTTTCGTATGGGTTGGCAGGCACATATATAATTTGTCCGTAATGGCTCCTTGATAGAAGTAATGGGGGAAAAGTGAAAGTAAATTGTGATCTGGTAGAAAAGAGCGAGAGAGAGACGAAGGGAAAAAGGCGGGGTGCACACAGAGGGAACGGCAAAAGATTGCTAAATGCTCCTGTGGCGGTTCATGCACTTTCATAGATAGATAAACTTTTTTGCTTAAGGGACTTTTTTACGACTCATTACGACTCTTGATACGGTTACGGTATGCTGCGCTTGCCGAAGATTTTATGCACTGAGATCATGAGCCTTTTGTGGCTGGATACTCGCTCATTTTTCCCATTTCCTCCTGTTTTCTCTCTCTCCCTGTCTGTGCGAGATGAGTGAAAGGCGAAAAGGAAGAAAAAATGTGTTTGTGCGAGTCTGCGTGTGCATGGTGCACAGTGAAGGAATTTTCTTTATGCTCCTTTAAAATCGTTATGCTTTCTGATGAGATGAGCGCACACACAGAGCATCCTCCCTCAAAAATACTGTTTCCACAACGAACAAGATATCCCCACAATTCTCATCACTCTCACATGTGTGTTAGGGAACAAGGAGAAAATTCACTGTCTTCCTTTTTTATTACTCTATTTCATAATCCCATCTACGCCTCTCACTCTCTTTGTGTCCAAATGCTGCAGCCGTGCATGCAGAGAACGCTTTATACTTTTTGTTCTTTTTTTCTTCCTTGTCTTTCTCTCCTATCGTTGATTAAATATTATGTAGTTTTATGGGGTGGTTCATTCATTACGTACAGCTTGTGCGTCTACCAAAATATATCTCTCTCCAAAGTAATTTTGCAAGTTGGCCGAGAAAACGGAACGGCTCCCTATTACACGGTCTGAAAAGTGTGTGTGTGGGAGAGAGAAAGTGAGACTTTAATAAATTTTTCAAACTCCATCATTACCTTTTTCAGAGTGTAAAATTTCATTACTAGAAATTTCAACTTTCCTCTCAACTGCAGGATAAAGGGTTTATATAGCTCTCTCAAGTTATTTTATTATTGCTTCATGGCTGAATGCCGGTGGAAAATTAACTTTAATTTGATGCATTACTTGGTAATTAAGGAATGAGTCAAAACGAGCTTCACTTTATGAATGTTCCGAGGACTCTGAAAAGTTGGTTGGACACCTCTGCCGAAATACTATTAAATTTCGTAGAGACATGCATTATTTATAGGAATGTGCACGTCACACGCTGGCATTACGAGTTTGGCACTTGACAAACGGGCATCGAATCACTTTTTACAACTTACTCTTCTTCTTTGGTGGTTCAATGTAACCAAAAATATCTAAACAAAGCTAATTCCTTTGCCAAGAAAAAGAAGGAATGGGTGATACGTAAGGAGAAAGTATATTATCATTATATTGCCTTGGATTTTTTTTTCTGGAGGGAGAAAAAAGGTGATTCGCTTTGTTGTTGTCGTCTCACTGGAAAGGCCATTTCTTATCTTGATGATCGAAAAGAAGAAGACAAATGTGATAGGAAAACATGTATTGAGAGCACGATCATTCCACTTTTTTCTATCGCCTTATTTCTTGCGGGTGGCGAAATACAGAGAAAGTCAGAGAAATGTGTGGTTGGGTGTTGCATAATGATGATGATCAGCACAAGACACAAGGTATTTACACTGGGATCTTTTCCAACCATCTTTATGGTCGTCTTGACTCGTATACATGTTCCATGTAGAGTGAAAGCACGAACACCACATTTTTTTCTGGCGAGCCAGCACCTACAAACCTTACTCTCCCCCCTCAAAATCCTCCCCCTTCGAAAGTCATGTTATATCACCAAAGGGATCAAACGAGACAACGTGTGAGTTTGTGGTGCGCATATCGAAACATGACACATTTTTTCCATGCCTCGTGACTGAGTATCACCACATTTATCATAGTTCGCAACGACTTCTGGTCTCCTGAATTCTCAAGAAGACACTACTCTCCGCTTCTCCGAATTTCTGAAGGAAAAAAAGTCCCATTTTTTCACACAGACAACGAAACATGTCTCCTATTCTTTCTTTCTGCTCACAGTATGCCGCCCTGCTATTTTTTATGTACACATTTTGTCCACACATCCTTGTATCTCTCATTCGACGGCTGAGACTCTTTTCTGCTTTTTTTGTGATGATGACCTTTGAGCTTGCACTGGGTTTCACAGTTATTGGCTAAATGCCCTCCAAAGTGTGACCCGCCACGGGCGAAAATTTACGTTGTATATAAAAGTAGACGATTTCATCCGAAAATGTCTCCAGGTTAATGGGTAATCTGATATTGCTTTTTTCACGAGAAAGAGAAAAAAGCGGGACATAAAAAAGAGAAAAAAACGACAGAGTTTCCCTACGTGTATGTATTTATACCATGTGCCGATTTTTTCTAATCTACGAAAAAGGAAAACACAATCAAAGAAATAATGAATTTTTTCGAGGAGGAGGCTCGATGCAAGTAACGAGCTCTTCTGGAGTACTCCGACTAAAAGCTTTTCCAATAGCATATGGGACGCTTTCTCTCTCGTGCGAGGAGACACACAAACAATAGCTTTCTGGATTGTCTCCTTTTTTCTCAGTTCCGACGAGAAGAGACAGAGAAAGAGGGAAAAAAGAAGAGGAATAGAGTTTTTTTTCTTTTGCCTAGACCAGCCCATTCACTTGATAAACATCAGGTTTAGGTTTCTCCTCTCTTCGAGTGTCTGCGTTTTTCTCCTCTTTTGTTTTCTTCCAATCAGTAAAAGGGAGGAGGAATAGGAAACAGAATAGAACTCGATGAGGGAGATATCTCTTTAGAGAACACACACCAGGCGTACCCAAAAAGAGGGAAAAAGAGAGACAATAGTATTCCGGCAGTTGCATCAGAGAGAGAGAGAGATACCTGAAGAAAAAATCATGTCTGTCGTATGGACAGGTGTTTTTTTTTCTTGTAAAGTGGCTACTTCGAAGCTACTCTTCATTGAAGTGGGTTGAAAAATATGGAGATCTAATCAGCGAAGCGCAGGTATTCTTCTTTGTCAGTGCATCATTACCTGAAGGCTTTATACGGCAACCTTGTCGTTTATACGAAGCGCAAAGTGAGCTGCATTTGGCATTTTTTGGTAGTTGCTTAGATTGTGGTTTGGCTTGATTGAGTTGTTGTCATTTTATCGCTTGCAACTTGCATCGTTAAAATTGTATACAAAGTGTGTAACCTCAACATGCTTTCATTCGCTGCACTGACTGTGCATACTTCTTTTTTAAACTCGCTTTAAAATCTCGACGTGCATACAATTTCGCATTTTTTTGGCCTTGAAAAAAAGTGGAGCGTAATGGATACAGACAGTTGGGTAATCGTTTTGGTATTCTGTGAGCACTCCAGGAGCGGTGTGCTGATCGCCGTCACTCGTCAGTCCATATTTTGAGATCCCCTTTTCTCTGTCTAAATCCATTTTGAGAAAGCTGGCTATCACGCTGATCACGGTGAAAGCATGGATAGAAAAAAAGTGTGAGGATTCCGAATGAATTTCACATCTACTAGATATGTCTTCACGGGCTCTTACCGAAAACCCATCATAATCATATCCCCTCTGTATCTACTCTTTTTTTCTGTACTCTTTTTATATCGTCTACATAAAAAATCCTCGTTTCTGGTCAATGTTTTGTACATAACAGGAAAAGGAAAAGAGCAATGGGAAAAGATCATGCGTTTTTCTTTTCAGTTCAACTTTAACTATGGCTCAGCCTCAGAGAGGGAAAAAACCAGGAGTTGGTAATAGGCTCATAAAAATAGCACTACACTTGTGATACTACACACATTGCAACTTTCTCTCGCGCACTTTCTCCCTCGTTTGATCGTCTTTGTATGGGATTCCCAGCAGAAGGAGAGAAAAAAAGATGTTTCCTCGTGTGCAAAAGTACGTTAACTTGAATATGGGAAATAGGCTCCGTTGCGCCCGTTGACGATGTGATATTCGTGAAGAGTGGAGATGGAAATAGAGAGAAAGAGCACGTGTCATGTGAACTGTTTCGTTAAAGGCGTTTAAAAGAATAAAACCCGTATGAAGCACCTCTCTCTCGCTCTTTTCTTCCGGAAAAGATCAGCGTTTAAACCAAAGAGATATGTGTATTAATACTCCTACTCTAAATGCATACAAGTGTATAGAGTGATTCATTTGGGTAGAAATAAGGGCCCACATTTTATCCAGCAAATCTTATCACACAACGGAGATACTTGGAGAAAGCGCCGAAATTATTCCACTGTGTTCATTCCCATTTTTTGTACGTGAGGGTAAAGACTGAACAAAAGGCGGAGAAAGTAGGGAACGAAAGAGAGTGTGTGTTTGAAGAGACTTTTTTATCATCAGAATTTTCCAACTCTAACACCCTAAAATGGGTACGTGTGTGTGTGCTGATATTCACAGAATCGGGAGCAGAGGAGAGATATTTGTTAGAAAAAATTATACGTTTGTCACTTTTTCGCCTCGCCAAAGAGTGCACGGGGAAGAAAGAGAAAATAAGAGGGAAAGATATGAGTAAGACAAAACCAAGAATCAGAGAGGAGAAAGGACCATTATTTTGGGTATCATTTGATTAAACGTTAATGGGTCACAGTAAAAATGTAGTGTAAACGTTGTACTAATCCCATTGTGCTCCACTTTCCTGTAAAGAGATTAAGCCTTTCCTTGCCGTCCTCATTTCGAGAAAAAAATATGGGACGTGCTACGCCGGGAATCTCATTAGCAAAAGTTTTTCTTTGTGACACAGCACACTCTTTTATGCGCGTTGTCACCGAATCCGCGTAGATTGATGTGATTAAGTCAGTCGGAGTGCTAAAAAAGGTGGGAATCAACCAGGTTAAGCACGTTAAATCAAAGAGTTTCCTCACCTTCCTTTTGGCACGGAAGAGAGGTAGATATATAACCAGAAAACACTTTCCTACACCTTTGTCGTCAAAAACAAACGATAAAGATGGGGAAAGTTGAAGAATATACTCACACTTGTCTCTCCTCAAGTGACAAATCGTGATATTTTTATCAACACGGGGGTTTTTCAAGTATAAATATGCTTGTGTTAGGGATGAGAGAAAAATATTGCTTTCTCCTGATTTCTCATTTTGGATTTATTTTTCTGGTATTTCTTTACTACATAATATAGTGGGTCGTAAAATATGCTCTCGTTTTTCTCCACATAACCCAAACGTTTGAGTGAGTATCTTTTTATCCATCTATCTGTGTGCGAGAACGACTCAAATGTTTCGAAGGAGAGAAACAGGTGAAGCTCAGCAGTTACATTATTCCCTGAGTACGTTAGGATCCATATAGTTTTCGTATATGGGTGAACATAAAAAGCGTGTCAACTTTTTTAGGAGTGAGAATGCGAGAGAGAGAATGAATATGTGCTCACCTTAGCGTTCATTTGTGAGTGAAGTGGTGTGGGCGCTTTTAGTTTTGCACCATTGAAGTGTCTCTTAAGCGCTTTTCACCTCATTTACTTCTTTTAGTTATGAGATTTCTCCTAATGTGCTTCCCTTTGTGTCGTCTCTATCTCAGAGAGAAAATCAGGGCGACGGCAGGGTTTTTGGGGAAAACAAGTTGCGCTCTTCTTCCCAAGTTCGGATCACACGACGGCTCACAATTGGAAAACGCGCATCAAAAATGTATGTCAGCACACAAAGTGTGGAGACCAGAGGATATGATGACACGAAAAGGGATATAGACACAAGATTCATATTATATACACGAGGACGGAGAGAATTCTCTGCCGAAAATGAGAGAGCGGCCCTTTCTTCACCTATTAACCTCATCGCGTATCAAGTGCAACTCACGAGTCCTTCAGGGTTACCTACACGTTGATAGGTATCCCTCTGGTTGCAAGAGTGACAAAAAGACGGATAGAGGCTTTCTCCGTGTTGGCTCTCATCGATTCCAAGTTAAATCCGGCTTCTATACTCTTGCTGGATTTGTGTGCTTTTGTGGATATGTCGGGCTGTTGTGTTGGTTTTATTTTTGCACACGACACAACACGGAGAAGACACGTAGTGTGTGGTGAGAGAAAGTTGAGGCTTCGGAGATTTGAATCAAATGAGTTGACACGTCTCTGTCATCATTCGTATTAAAGTGGCACTTTATGTTTCACTCTCTTATGCTTTCTCCTACTTTCTCATTCCCGGGTTTCCTCTGTCTCTCCATCTCCCTCTGTGTCTTGTGCTCCTGTCATCTTTTTAAGTGTACACAAAAGATTTCTTCAACTCGCTACTGTCCTAGATGTGCAGAGGGAAGGAAATGGAACACAGATTTCGGTGGATCTCACTTTGGCCAAGATTCACAACTCGAGAATTGTTAAACGTTGACCCTTTTTCACACAACTTTGTGTGCTTATGCCGGAACGTATGCTCAATTGATTTTCATGAGAAAATTAGCGGAATTCTTGGTTTTCCACATTTACAAATTCATTACCGCTTTGTTTGACGATGGTGACGGTGGTGGGTACTTTGGTACTTTGGTACTTTGGTACAACTCGATGATTGACATCAAAGCTCAAATATTTGAAAGGGGTATCGCAATAACAGGCCCGCTTCTCTGTATGCTTGTCATGCCTTGTGCATTTTGTCACTTCGGAGAACCCAGGACGGATGTGGGTCATTCTAATTAAACACGTTTTCTACTGACAAATGGCACTGAAACGATGCCTGCGCTCCGCGTTGGTGGTAAACTTATTTCCAACTCAATTTTGACATGTTGTATGTGTAACTTTTCAGAATGATTACTAATTAATTACGCCGCCTCTCTTTGCGAACATGTTTGCTGTTCTGCGAAAGTAAAAATAGTTTTGAGGTGGCGGAAAGTTCATTTTCCACGAATCCACTTGGTTTTCCATTTTTCTTTCAAATGAGTTCGAGCGCGGTGAGAGGCTACACGCGAATTAATGTGGAGAATGAAAGGAAATTCTTGTTGCTATAGAAAGCTACACATGAATCTAGCCGTATTTGGGTGAAGGAGTACGTGCCATTGATTTAGTTGTTTTGGAGAATGTCGTTGAATTGTCAGATGTGTTTATCGGGGTGCTATCTCTTTCTTTGGATTTAAAAAAGGTTTAAAGGTTCAACCTCTACACCAATTCTCGTATTTGATTTACATGATTTTAAGGTTAAGTCATTTACAGACACCCATTATAAAGGACGCCTTCGATAATTGGCGAAATATAATGCTGGGGTTTTGAGGGAAATTTTGCCCCGAGTCCATCAGCTTTTCTCAGCACGAACTAAACGGATCAAGCTGCCACTGATGGACTTAAGTGGCGTAGGAAGATGGCCCACATCATTAAGTGGTGGTGGCGTGGTACGATAAACTGGAGGTTGTCATTCTTAAAATGTAGATGAGTTTTTGGCAAGCTACTTTTGCCACAGGAAGCATTCATCTCTGTTGTGTATGACATGATAAAACTTTGTTCCAGTCTTATAATACTTAAAGCATGCCATTACCATTCTCAGCAAAAAAAAATACATCTTCACCAGCATATGGGAGAGAAACACAAAAATGGAAGATGGGAATCAAGAGGAGTACAAATACAAACACAGTTTCACTCGCCAAAATCCTTGTCTACCCGGTGGACATAATAAAATTAAAGTGCTATTCAATACTGGGAGCCGTTGAGAGTTTGCAAAAAAAGAGTGGCACACAACGAAATTTATTCACACATGCGAAAACATTTGGATACTAGTTTGCTCATTGTAAAAAATGGGAGTGGCTGTAACAGAATGAAAAAAGAAAATGGGATTTTTGTCAAAACTTACATATTATCATATTATTATTCTGAACAATCCCGTACTCCATTATATCCTGACGTATACATCCTTTCACGAATAGACAACTAGATTCTTTCCTTTTTAATGCGGCTGATCCGCATTTGGCTGAAGTAATCCGATTGTTGTCCTGATTTAACTCGTAGCAAGATTTGAGCGCTTACATCGTAAGGCGTTTAGAATGAGGACGGAGATGAGGAATCGAATTAGGTGGCCAAGCGTCGGCTCGAAATTGCATTTGTATGCTGCCTAACGTAAACTCTATTTCGAGCAGAAACATAAAATAATCAGTTGTTGACGACGGAGGCGTTTGTTGATTTGAAAGGGACTCAAGGCACAATGGCGTAGACAAGCGTGCTGGTATAATACTTATTTTATGTATATTTGTGAACGTTATTGTAAGCTCCGAGAGAAAGTGTTATATGAAATAATAATATTATGCTTAACTTAACCATTTTCCCCCGCGTGGAGGAAATGCATAAATAAGGGAGAGCATGTACATAGAGTTATTAAAGAGAGAGAACTTGCCATATTATTATGTAGGAAATAATAAATTCCGACATGTGGAAGCACGATGAAAATTAATTGTTTTCTCTAGCCATAATTAGAGAAGAAGTGAGTTATTACTAAATGAGTTTAGTTTTTTTTGTCGCTCACTTTTTCCCGTCCCTATCTCCTTTTTTACTTCCTGCTCCTCATAAACTCGGGCATTCTTCTAATGTTTTTTTGGAAGAAAGAGAAAGTACAAAAAGTGCTTTCTGTTCTTTCTTACTTTCTCCATTTTCTTCTCTTCCTTAATATTTCGTCTCTACACACAGAGTGCATACTGTTTGTGTCCATAAATTGTACTCAACTTTCTGGCTGGATATACACATTTTTGAGAATTGTGTGCGCATTGTCACCGTATATAATTTTTTTTTGTTTTGGTACTGGTGTAATGGAGCGAAAAGTTGTTATAATGACGTTGTTAATGTTTTATATACATATGTCCCATATCGTATTACACACATACAAGATCTTGTAATTTTCTTCTCTCTTTCTCCTTTGTCCATTCTTATCCTTTCTTTCTCTCGTATGCTGGAGTCAAACAAAAATGAACGGGAACATGGTGTCTTGATTCACATATTATGACGGTGAAGGTCATTTTGTAATTACAGCCCCATCCCATTGTGCTCCTGTTCTTCTCGGAGAACAACGCAGTAATGCAAACTGCGAGGAAAGTTTCTGCTTTGAAACATTGTGCTTCACTTTCACCTGTCACCTGCACGCAGTACATCACAATACTACACGAAACGAAAAGTCCAAAGAGAAGTTTATTTCTGAGAGCTAAACTTTGTTTTGAGCACAACATCAGAGGAAATTAATACATGCTTAGAGAGCCTTTCTCTTACAGCAGAGAGAGGACACATGGACAGCAGCTGGATGGTTGTATTTAACTGAACAAGAATTGGGTCACCGTTTTCGGTTTTAAGAGGCTCAAGTGTGCTTATTTAAAGTGCACTTAGGCCTGCTAACTTGCAAGGACCACATGAACACACAACCTCCGTCGCGAGTGCACTTTTTTAAAGAAAATATTTGAGAGCATTAAAAACACGACTTGCTTGCGTATAATGTTTACGTGATTATTTCCATTTCTCCCATTTTCCTTCTTTTTCTGTTTCTCCTTCCCAATTTAATTTGGAGGAAAGCACAACAGATAAAAATCTGGCGGTTATGTTGGCGCGCATACATCTTATTGAAGAGGCTGTGCGGTTTCGGATCGCGTGTGGAAACGACACAAAGTCACCACGACAACAAACCTTTTGGTGCCATTCTAAGGAAAAATGCCTCAAATGGGCAGCCGAGAAGAAACAAGTCTGGCTGGAGGAGAGAGAAAGCTATCTTTTTCTCATTGCTGGCTTGTGCGAGCAGAACAGATGCATGGTGAAAACAGAAAAAGTTTCACTTGCCTTTTGTCGCTTCGTTGTCGCTTAAAGAGAGTCTCGCTTTCGTCCTGTATTTCTCTATAATGTATTCACAGATGAGAGAAAGAAACCTTTGCTTTTTTCGATGCATATCCCCAAATCTACAAATATATTATATGGAACACGGTTTAAGGAGGACGAAGAAGTTAAACAATTTCCCGTCTTTTATTCTCAATACTTGACTCTGCCATATGTACGTATAAGTTTCCTATCAAAACTTTACCATGCCCACCATGTGTGTCTCTTGCTCTCTCTTATGAAAAGTAGGTAAACCCTCCTTTGCCAGCTTTTCTATTCGAGAAAGTTTTCCTTCTGTGTGTGGAACCAAGAATTAAAGGAAAAGAAAACGGAACATGATGTGTCCCTTTTACAGTCGCACACAGACACAGCGTAAAAGTGAAAGATCTTAAGCGTCGTATACATTGTTGTTATGTTAGCAGCATCAAAAGTAACTTGTGCAGCTGGTGTATATGTTGTAAGAGTTTTCAACTTTTTTTCTACTTTCGCTCTCTCTCTCTCTTTAAGTTGTGCTCAAGCATGCAGTTTTTTCTCTGTCTCTGGTATACAGCTGAAGCGTTTTGTGTCGAGAGCCTCCAGATTTATAGGCCATTAAATAAAGGCTTATTATGCCCCAACTTCCTTTTTCGCACAAGGGAGAAAAAAAGGAACTCAAAGAGAGAGAGAGGCACAATTCACATTTACAGTAAGAAATAACACTCTTTCTTCAATATAGAGAGACTAAAGAAAACAAGAAAATCGTAGTCGTACGTTTTTTTTTCTTGGCGAGCCAGAGAACCAACTTGGAAAAAAGACACACCAGTGTACAATACTAGAGGAGAGGAGTGAAAACTATATGTGGAAAAGTCAAGTACGGGGAAATAGGACAAAACAGTTTAGTGCTCCTCTTTAAAAATATGGAGAGAAAGAAAAGAAAGTGAGAGAGAAAGGTATAATAGAGTATGAACCGTCGTCGTCGTGTGTGGATGTGAATGCGCGCTTTAAAGATAATAAGTATGTGTGCCTAGTAGTCGCCTCGAAGACACGGGGTCCTATTTTAAGGGAGGAATCTCTTGATTTGAAATTCCCCAGTCACTCCTCCACCATGATCTTTTGGCTGTAGAAGCGATCATCATCGTCGTCGCTCTTCCAAAGGGAGAAAAAAATTATGCATATTACACATTCCTCATACACGAGGCTTATCCTGCCTATAACCATTATGATAATTCTTACAGACTTGTGCCTCCACGGAGACAGAGAGAAATATATAGATCACCAAAAGTCAAACCAGAGTACATTATGTGATGGGAATAGAATGACAAAAATATAAAGGACCTCACATCGAGCGACAGTCCTTCATTTTTACAAGCATCGTCATATTCAGAGGAATTGTACATGTTTACTCTAGGAAAGGAATGTAACAATTTTTTCTGTAGAATATCTAGAAGAAAAGAAGCACTGGGAGGAGGATGTTCTCTGTCGGTAACGGATGTTCTCAGAAATTATGTGTACAAGTGAACATTTCAAGATGACGATGATAATAATGATGATCACATGCACACGAAGAGAACAGAGAAAGTATGTGCGTGTGCAACTGTTCACTCGTTGTCGTCGCCCCTCCGGTTTACACTTTCTACCACAAACTTTTTTCCAGACTCTTTATTTCTGTTCCAATGCAAATATGGTGCCATTAGCACCATCAGATTTTCTTTCTTTCGTCTCCGACTTGCTCTCGTCCCGCCTCATACTCATTACATAAGAAGGCAATTTCAATTCACACCGATATTTCCTTCTTCTCCCCTTGAAAAATGTATCCACATGGGTTTCCCTTAAAAAGAACTCTGACCGTATCAAAAAGGATCGAGACAAAGAACACTGCAACAGCGTGGCAAAGTGTTGAAAAGGCATTCAGAGAAAGTTGGTGAAAGTGGAGAAAGAATCGTATTGTGAGTGTCGATAACGTATACACGCATCCCGAATAAAAAGCGTATTTTCATCTGGGATTTTTCCTGAATTTGTTTTTATCTCTGTTTAGCAAATTTTCTTTCCACTCTCGTCACCATCCGAGTGTAACGGAGAGACAGGCTAAGGAACGCGATTTTCCCATTACACTTTTTTTCTCGTCGTCACGATGCTCGTTTTTTTGAAGGAAGCGTATCTACGGTTGAGAGAGCATCATATGCATTTTTCTAACGTGTCATTATATGCATCCACTTTTGACTCTATCGATATCGATACCGGAAGAGCGTTTCGGTGCAGATGCTATATGCACCACCGTTTCATCCTCATTCTCTCTCTCCACGTCCACAACATGTGTAAATAATGTGAGCTCCACTTTTCAAAACACTTTCAACTTTTTCCTCTGATCCCATTCTCACACGAGTTTTTAACTTTACTTCTCTGTCTACATCCGACTTTTTTTCTCTTGATAGGCTTTGACTTTTTCTACCTAATATGATACATAATGTACACTGCGTTTATACACCAGATGGACTGGTAAAAAATCTCTCTTTTTCTCAAAAAGTTCTCAAGCAGCTCCATCGTCCATACACTTGTCGTGTGTTTTGCTTGCGTACAAAACAACTTTTTCCCGTATACATTTCTCTTTGGGAAGTGTACCCGTTTTTAACACGCCTGAATTACAGTTGCACCTAGCATAATGAAATAAATCACGTTACTACCTCTTCTCAGTAGCTTTCTATGTGTGAACATAGACATAGTTTCTTTGAAAAAGTACTTTTCCCATTCCTTTCGTCATTTTATAATTTTCGTCCTCTGGTAAGACAGGTCCATTAAAATAATCAATTTTCGTCACACACTTCTTTCACCCCTTCTCCTTTCTTGGCCTTATTGTGAAAATTTTAAGCTGTTGTCCTCCACTCTTTCAGGACAGGACAAAAATACATTGGGGCGTACATATTCGTGAAGGAATTTCTTTTATGGTGTACACCAGTGGCTCCTCTGTCTACGGTGGTTGCTGGAAGGATGAGGTGGAATGCGAAATTTATGTTGTGTACAAAACTTTAAGCCCTTTAGCACAAACACAGAATGAAATGTCTATTCAAGAATAGACTTTCTCCGTAAGAGAGAAAGGAACTCGCTTCATTCGATTCAGCTCTCATCAACTTTCATTTCAATGGAAGTGTGTATAAGCATACGTAATCAGTGACAGTGCTGAAGCAAATTTATTTTTAACACTTTCTGTTTTCAGCTTTCGGACGCACACCAAATTTCTCACACTAGTATGTGTGACACGACAAAGTCAAAAAGTTTGATGGAACAAGCTAAACATGTATCAATGTATATACCTTCTTGAAAAAATACTTTAGGATCGTATTCACAAGCTTATGATATTCAGAGAGAAAGTGAGTCGGTGTGCCTAAAATCCAAGAGTTGAAGATGTGGTTTGCTCTCTTAAAATTTTTTTTTGGAAACCTAGCTTTTTGGACGCGATTAATGTTTTTTGCAACTTTCAAGTGATTAATGGGGCAGACACACTCAAGTCGACGAGAGGAGTGGAAAAAATGATTTGGTCGTTTCGCAACTTTTTTTATGGAGCAAGAAAAACGAGAGAAAAAATATCCATTTTTTCAAGATGTAAAGTGTGGAATAGCAGTGAGAGTGGAGAAGTGAGTGGAAAAATTTATTCTACCCTTCATCGAAGCTTTTTCTTTCTCTCTCCAAACTTGATTATCATATTTGATTTCACGTGAATCCAATGTGTGGAACGATGAAGAGAAAGAAAAAGTGTGTGCTTTCTCCCGTGGTGATATGCCTTTTCATGTTGACTCTGTAATTTCTCAATGTGCACCATTCTAATGACCGGAAGCGGATCATGCGTTACTCAATTTAATCCTGCATCCTCCACTCGTCAAGTGCCCAATCCGAGATTTTTCTCGGAAATTGCGAACACTCGAGGATGAAGTCCTTTTCCCAATCGCACTTCAATCTCTTCGTACATGTTTACACACTATTACTTATATGCATATGTGTACATCTTCGACATACATGTTTGATATCGAGGTTGCGCAATTTTTTCTGCTAAATCTAACGATTAAATAGCTCAAACATAAAAATCGGGTTATATATAAACGTTAAGTTTATCCCAAGTTAATGTGAAAGGAGTATAAGTAGTTTGTAGATACACTTGTAGCGCAAAAAATAGGCTGTCGAGCACAGGGAAAGAGAAAGCAAAGTAATAAGCTGATTACGATTTGGTTAAGTGTAATAAAATTTGGAGAGATATGGTTTGAGTGGACTCCGTTTGCTCTCTCCCCATCGAGGGAAATCCGATAAAGACATTTCGATAGTTAATGGCTTCTGTATATCACTGTCTGTCACTTGTCTCCTTTCTATACTTTACGATGGGATAGTTTGCTGCGTGGGATGATGGGGAAATACACAGAGCTCCTAGAGGTTCACCACACTGCGTGTGTGTAGTCCTGTCTCGTGGAAGCGCGAGAAGGCTACTCATTCCGTGGGGATTCGATGGCACCATATTTTATACACGGAGTAAAATCAAAGAGAGGAGAAGACGATGGTGAATAAATATCGCGTACATTTTTTGGGTTGCCGATCACGACGATGTGTATTTGCTTCTGGCAATGGTTTGAGGAGACGAAGGAGAAAGCTAGAGAAAGGGAGGGCGAAAGAAAAAAATTGGGGAGAAAGTGAGCAGTTCGGTTCAGTAATGAAGAAGTTCAATGAGCCATTGTATAATTTATGTGTTCCACAGGGTACGGAGGGATCGGTCCGAAGACATCATCAGGAAAGATTGCGACGATGATATACGCCGTGTTTGGGATCCCAATCATGCTCTGGTACCTCTCCAATGTGGGCTCACTCCTCGCGAAAATCGCCCGCTTCGTGTGCGCCCGAGTGTGTTGCTGCTGTTGTTGCCGAGAACCGTCAAGCTCGTCAACCACCTCGTCTGCCTCCTCCTCGACACGGAAAGTATCTGACCCGTACTACAGCATGAAACCTGTGGAAGGGGATCTCCACCACAGGGGGATCCCGAAGGATGACCACTTCGAGGAGGACCGGGGCGGGGACGAGCACCGAGTCAGTATCTTCTTCATCCTCCTTTTGTGTGTGTCAGTGCTCCTAGGTTATGTGTGCTTGGGCTCGTACGTCGTCTCCAAATGGGAGAAGTGGCGATTTCTGGACAGCTTCTACTTCTGCTTCCTCACCCTGACGACGATCAGTTTTGGTGACAGTCGTGCTCACAAGACTGGCCAGTTGGAGAGTTTCAATCAGAGAACAGAGTGGTTTTGTTCGTTTTACATTTTGTTCGGCATGGCCCTCACCTCCATGTTCTTCAACATCCTCCATGAGGAGATCTCCCACCGATTCAAACGCTGGAAGCGTCACTCCGCCGCCGAGCATCCGGTCGACCACAAAGAGCCGCATCCTGGACACCACAAGGGGAAGCGACGCCCTGTGGAGAACTCGTACTCCGTACATTTCATGAACTTCAACGCGAGTAATCCTAGTGCTAGTCGAAACTTCACGGAGGAGACCCTCTTGTCCAATGAGATTCACACGAGTCGTGTCATGCAGGAGCCGCCAGACAAGAATGCCTACGACGAGGAGGACATTCCCACCGACTACATGAGTCATCCATTGCCACCACCGAGGGAGGTGTACACCTCGCATCCCGTGTTCCCAAGATAGACTCACTTTGAAAGTAACAAAGATATAGCAGAATAGAAAGTATAAATGACGACAGGGCGATTAATCTGAAAAATTCTTCATATTAAGATCATGTTCTACAATATTTACAATAAAATCTTGACGTAAAACACGATCAACATCATCCATCATGAACGTTGTTCGCACCTCCACACTTCACAAATCTGAAAACTAAAGGAAGAAAAATCATAATGAAGTTTGTAATATCCAATAATAAATAAACTATGCCGTCGTCTTGACTGTTTAGATCGTACACACTCTGTCCGCGTACGAAACATGTGAAACAATTTATTATTAACTACATCATACATATTATACAAAATTTAGCATAAAAAATAATAATATTTATATTTGTCTCTCAGCATGTCCCAGCTGTATATATGTTTTGTGGTAACAGGGTGGTCTGATGGTATTCATTCAAATTCCTCTATATTATCCTTCTGTTATTATTACGATTCGAACAGATTCTTTCTCAAAATAGATAGTATATTTCTTCCTCTGTCATTTTACGTGTTTTTTTTCAAATCTTGAGTGAAAAAAAACCACGATACAGAGGAGAATGGAAATTTAAGTCTGTCTCATACGCAAAAGTATATTTCAACGTTTCTTACTTCAAGCTAACGCTGAACGGGTTGTTTTAGCTAGGACTCTGTTATAATATCTAGTATATACTGAAAGAAGATGCTACTAAAGCAAAAATTATAAACAGATTAAAATAACGATGTAATTGTAGCGTGTATTAAAACATATTCTATGGAATAAATGTAGAGTGCTACCTGTAGTTTTTTTCAATGTGCTATTGTACGGCTTAGAATGAACATAATAAGCACGATATACTAGTAGACATAATATACACTACGCGTGACATCTTTGTTACTTAATTCTTATCTGCTGATCTTTCATTGTTCAGCTTAGAAATCAGACCTACTCAGAATGCGACGTTCTTGACGTGTATGCATGCACACAGTGAGGTTTTGCTAACTACAAATAAAAAGCTACTGTTTAGTGTGAATGATTTTTGAGCGTTTGAGTGAAAAGTTAATAATCTAATCTAATCTTATACGTAATTACTTCAAAAGAAAGATGCGTTTTTACAATTATTCGTACAGCCTGACTAATGCTTACAGGCTATCCTATTTACAACCTTGGCGAATTGGGTGATATATATTATATTTCGGGTTATATGGAATCAATGGCGCTTTTTCAGAATTTGTTTGTTGTGAAAATGAAGTTTTCATATTTATTAAAACTTCTCTGCATGCTTTACAATATATTGGTAACACACACACACATTGGATGTCAGTTAATCGCGGTTTTGAATAGAACTAAAAAAACGAGTATCGTGTGAATTTATATCGCGTTAAAATTCTCAACCGTGTCGACTCTACAAAGGTTCGTTCAAAATTTTATACGAAATCTTAAGATGCTTATTGTGAAGGTTGATCATCGTAATAATAGTCCAAACGACACAAATTATTCGTTTTTGAGTTATATCTAAAAACCGAACGTTTGCTGAGATTCGCAAACGTTGTAACGGTATTGTGCAGAATGGAGAAAAGTTGCCACTCTCTTACTCTCATGTAAAGCGAAAAGTTCGCAGCAAACAAATCTCAGATTCTGAAAGAACTTCGCCGATTACCTATAATTTGACATAAAGTCATCACCAAACTCGCCAAACAAATGTTTTGTTCAAAACTACACACGCGTGTAATAGTAATATTAGCGAGAGTATATATTATTCAAGTAGAAAATGGTGGAAAGAACACAACTTTCTCTCAATTTCTATCAGGAATGGCGTATAAAATTCCTTTTCACCCAGGTTGAAGTCCCGTTCTATCACTTTCCTTAACAATTGAATACAAAGAATATGGTGTGGTGTATTAATCGTGTCGAGTATTATTTGATTTGAATATTTTAGGGATTTTGATTATGTACAACGTTCCTCAAGCAGCCGGCTACGTTATTTTTGTTGTAGTCGCCAAAGCGTTTTAATATTGTGTGTACATCAGCAGAGTATTTGAAATTATTGCAAACTCATTACCTATTTTACATAACACACTTTACATAACAATTTTAGCTTGTTCTTAATATTTCCGGATTCAAGTTTTAACTCGGGTTTGCCCAAAAAATTACAAGCTGAATAAATATACATGATATTCAATGTACTCTCTACATAATATAATGGTGCATATTAGAACTTTACAGAATACTTAACTGTAACCTTGAATAAGTAGGTACTGCGCTAAGACTTACATGGTAGCTACTAGCTCATAGTCGAATTATCATTCTCCTGCTGATGATAACCACGGACTTTTGACAAGGATTAAGATAATATTGTTGTGTGAGAACGCGCGTGAAAGTACGGAAACGTGGTTCCTCTCCTCCTCCATTGACAAACATTACAACATCACCTCCTTCAAATATTTTATGATTGCTTCGTTGAAACCAGAAGACGTTTTCAATGGAACGAAAATACTGGAAAACCATCTCGAACTAAGGGAAAAGTCTGGAGAAAGTGTACAAGGATTTTGTCATAAAATGCGTATTTTAAAAAATTCTTCAAAGGCCAAAAATAAAGGAAGTGTGTGTTTTATGCGAGAAGGTTATTTTTTAAACAAAAATCTAATTTGCATAAATTTGAATCTGCATTCGGTTTTATAGGTAAAACCCAAACATTCGCTGCAAACTCTTAATTGAGTGAAGCTCATCGATGTTCATGAAAAGATTGTAGTAAATGCATCTTGATGAAATTAGTAATGGCAGTGTTCCATTTTTGGAACGTTCCGAAACGTTTATTCGTTCCATTTT
>JAHZMW010003795.1:0-15747 GCA_027743745.1 Alloscopus bannaensis
AAAAATAAACGCATAAAAATGCATAATTTTGAAAATATATCCGCATAATATCCAATGCGATAGATGCATAAAAGTGGTTTCTCTGCTAATGAGTTTCGCGTCGAATTTCTTATGAATATCTAAAAAACTTTGAGTTTTACACATTCTGCATGATTTCATTTTATGAGGTGTCTTTTTTCTAGTGAATTTTATCCAGATTTATTATGAATTCCAGTGATAAAATGAGTAAAAGTGAGAGAGAGAGAGAGAGATGCAAAATCAATGAAAATTTCTCCACGTCATGTTTTTTCAACCTATTCAACCACTTTATTTTATTAGCTCTATGTAATATACACTCATTCAGATCATATTTTACACGTTTGTTTTTTTTGCACACAACTCTTGTCGAAAGTGATTTCTACATGTAACTTATATAAAAGTTGTAGGAGTGGAAAATAATTAGCGAACAACTGCTACTTGAAACTTCATATACAAATACGTGTAAGTATAATATTCTTCGAAAAGGGAGAGCTCTACTGAATCCAAAAGAAAACTCACTACCTGTGTATTATTACAATATTTTTTATTTAGATGAAATTTTAAAAATGTTTATTGACAATTCTTTCAACAATGCTTGTACAAATATGTTTTTTGTCTCGTTCACACGCATGTACACTTGGTTTACTTACACACATAATAATAGCCATCATCATTATTACAAATCCAACCTGCGCAGGTTTGCCTTAAACTCCAAAACTGCCACTTTATCATGAGTGCATGTTTGCGGTTTTGTTTCGGGTTTTGTTTCATGAATGAAAACACATCATGTCATAAAGAGTGGTCGTCGGAGACAAAGCAGTGTTCCATTTGAAATCAGTTACTTTACACACCGTTTTATGCTTTATCCTTTATATACTAGATATTATAACTTTCATTGTCTCGCCCATTCGTTTGCCAAGTTTGCGTAAGTTTCGTTTTCAATAAATTTAACAACTGCCCGAAAAGTACTGAGGTCACGATAACTCATCTCAACCCAATTCTTCCTATTTTGTGGACTTTGATAATGAGACAAAATGATGATGCTACAATTTTATATTCTGTGAAGCTTGCGACACCTTTAATGAGACATGGAACTGTTAATTAGCCAGATTATTATGATAATAACAAGCAATTTTGTGAAACCCCCTGAATGCTCAATATATTATTAACTAGTTATTTTTTTCTGGTGTAGTTCTCTTAAATGCTTACGCTTTTCTGTAATAATTTATCAAAGTACAAACAGTGTAAAAGTGCCAAATACATTTCCTGTTGACCGTTTTACCCACTACATTTCTCGTATAAAATGTATTAAAATTTATCTGATACACGTAACGCATGCTGATAAATCTTGATTATGAACTTCGAGAAAGCCCGATCGGATTCGCTGATTAATTTCATCAAAATTGGCCCTTTTCTTGCATTACAACATTAATCATGTCAGTTTCACGGTTTTCAGAGCTCTTCTCGTATAAAAAATTTAATCTTGTTTGAGCTATTTGGTCGATGATTTTTATAGTGGTTGCAGGAGGCACCGAAAGCTGGAGCAATGATTTTGTTGCTTATAAATAAGTAGCATCATGCATCAGTAATCATTTAATCAGTATTAAAAATTCCTAGGAATTAATAACCCCGGGGCAGTGACATCCTCTAGTATTTTAACAGCTACAAACGGACTGAGTCTCTTGCAGTCATATGAACTTGGAATTATATTCAGTATAACGATAATGAAAACTATGTAATATATAATATTATATCAATCGAGGCGTAAACCAAAATAATTCTTCTGCTTGATTGAAAGCTTATGGTAAAACTCATTACTTACATTTTAAGAGAACCGAGCAAAAACAAAACCTAAACCAATCCTTAGCTTACACTGATTATTATTATAATAGTAAATGTACACTGCAGAGCTAGAATTTCAACAAGTTGTATGGAAGAGTTAAATGTAGAGCTTGCTAAAAGTACTCCCACTGTAACGCGTTGTACAACCTATGTACATACATTGTCATCAACAGATCAAGCGAAAAAAAATTCAACCTAGATTGTATTGTAACCTTTAAAACGAATAAAAAATTATAAAAGTACCTGTAAATCATTTCTCCTCGAAGAGTTTTATGCATTTCAACATAAGACGACCTAATACATGTAAAGTGATATCAATATGGCAAGAGGAAAGACGATAATTATACCTTTAGCAGATACAGTGTATGGATTCTCTCTGTGTAAGGGCATACTTCAACAGTTGCTCATACATACATTAACTAGCTAGCTAGCTGATGCAAATGTAACATTACTAACGCCTGCAATCTCACAAGCGTTAATTATATTTACTCTTAATAATAATAATAATATTCTCAAAAAGATTTATTGTAATGCAACAAGTTGAAATATTGTACATTATACCTGCAACAAATTTTTACTCCCTAATCCCTAATCAACGCTTCAATGCAATATTATCCTTAAATCTCTAGTACAACATTATCAGTATCAAATTCCTACAATTTATAAACATAATGTAGCAGATTAACATCAAATTTAGCTTTCAACAAACGGATTTTTATGTCGTGTCTGGAATTTGTTCGTATCAATTTATCTTTTCAATTCCTTAATCAGCTAGTAGTACATAGCATTCCGTTTCACTCATGATCTAACACTCAAATGAAATAATATTTTGATTTATCTTTTTGTGGTTGAAACTGGCTTACACACTAATGATCTACAATATTTGGTGGGAAATCTACTCTGCAGCAACAACTTCATGGTGTCCGTTCGTTTCCTGTGAAAAAGAGTACATAGATTATGAATGAAAGGTCACGCTTCGCGAGTAATAAGCAACAATAATGAGCATATTTACAAAAATATTTTTATTCATACTCCGTTTGTAAGACCGTCGGCAGCACTGGAAATCATCTCAAGGGTCTCCTTCTTTATCGTGGTCTTCACTGACTCAATGGTCTCAGAAACCTCTTCGACAACCTTCTGTTCGCTCACCTATAAAAATAACCATAAGTCACATTACAATTTGCTTCTGAAGTTGAACCAAAAATGACACAATCGCAATGCGTTTAGTATGTATAGAATATAAAATTTGTTGCTCCCAGAAAAGGTAGCTACGTGCCAAGTGGGAGTAAAAGCGCATTACAAAATTGCGTAGTTGTAGACTTCGCAAATCAGATAAGCAACTACATCCATAACAAGATCATTAGCGATAATGAAATGCGAACGCAACACAACACGAGGTCTTACCTCAACTTTGCTCATCATTTCAGTAACGGATTCGATAACTTTCTCAATTTTCGTCTCTTCGTGCTTCTCTTCGATCTGTAGGAAGAAATCATAAACACCAAACGAATTAGTCCCATTTCCTTTTCTCCATTAATCAAAGTCCGTAAGCCAAAATTCAAGCGTCTACTTATCAACTGGAATGTATAAAATACAATGTCCTAAAATGCCAGATTGGTTCACTAAGATTACAGTCACTCAGTCTGCTTCTATAAGCACACCTAAATACGATGCATACATTATTACTCGGAGTTTTCATGCTCCCTCTCACTCCAGTGGTCTGTTCGTAAGACGATGGAGGAAGAAAAATTCTCTTTATATCCTTGTCTTGGATTCTCAAAGCAACATCAATCACAAAATCCCCCTTTTCCTATTTCCTTTATGCCATGTCGACTTCTGTACCCTGAGCAGCGTCTTAACAAAGACTCTCACACTGCACTGCCATTCTTCGCTATTGCACAAAGATATTGAGGTAGCGCTCTTAGCAATAGGGTGTCCGTCTAGCTCGTCATTTGTATTCATCTCCACCGTTGCCATTCACGCAGTGATCTAATACATCTACATATTCTCACGTGCGTTCCTCTCACATTTTATTTTCTTATGAAGAAAGTAATAATGCACTTTGTTACTGTGAAAAGCGTTTGAACATACTTCAGTCGTTCGTTAGATGTCAGTTACAAACTTACAATTTTTTTAGCTAATGCGTGCGTCGTACAAATTTAATTCTTTTCATAATACCTGAGCAGGCTCTTCAGGCTTGGATTCTAAAGGTGCCGCAACCGTCTCCTCAACTTTCTCAACGGGCTTCTCCTCTTCCACTTTCTTTTCCTCCTTGGTCTCCTCTGGTTTTTGAGCCTCTTCGGTCTTCACAACAGCGTCTTCCGCGGTTTTGGCAACGGCATCTCCTGCTGGTGCTTCCTCGGTCTTAGCTTCTGTAGTGGTTTCCGCTTCATCCTTTGCTACTGGCTCGTCCTTCTTCTACAAAAAACAAGAATTACATCAGTTATTAACCATCCTTTTCAAATTCACATTATCTTCATTATAAAAACATATAGACTCTGCCTTCCTTTCACAAAGGAACCGTATTAAACCGATTTCTCGAAAATAACTTGCACAAGAGAATGCACTTCATTTTAGAGCAATTCCCCTTTCAAGTTTATTGTCTCCGCCTCCAAAAAATCGTGCTAACAATGTCTCTCCTGCTTCATCTAAAGTTTTATTTTCAGCTAATCCATTAAAAGTGACATTTTCATTTTATCAAGCCCAGTCTCGAATCAATCTCATCAAAAAAGACAATCTACAATCTGAACGATATCTATCAGAAGATTCTATCAACTCACGGCAAGATGAAAATCCTTCTCCTCCCCGTGCATTTCGTGGCACTACGGATATCATATCGATTCATGTTCATTTCGATACGTTTACATGGACCACTCATGTATTTCTACAATACACAATGACATTGCCTTCCTAAACCCAGCATCCAACGTTGTTGCATCTAAATATGCAACCCGTTGGTGCATCAAGAGGGCATTTCCCTCATTGAAAAACCACAGTACGAGGAGAAAAGTTAGCCATCGGCAACTTTCTTCATGTTCATCCCGATTGAATCATCCACTCTCCCTCATCACTTCACAGAGGCTAACTGAAGTAAGAGCAATCCCAGCCCTGCTTTGCATTCAGCAGCCCACACGTCATAAAATTATCAATTGGTTTCATGAGTGAATCGAAGTCTCACCATTATATACTCTATATGGAAGCACTTTACTCATTCATTCATTTTCAATAGCAGGCCCCAGTTTCTCCGCAAGCTCCGCTTTGTATGATGAATAGAAAGCAGTAGCCCTACTCAAAAAAAGAGTCTAAACTCAGCTGGATGCAGAGAGGTCCTCTCTAAACACCAAACCTAATCATTGCTGGCAACTGGTCGATTTAATTTGATCAAACCAAGTGGAGCCAATTGCGTTTATTAACAGCTCATTTATGAAAACTTCGCAGTCAAACAACATTTCAACATCCGTACGTAGCACAGAGAGTGATGCGTCCCTAAAAATAGAAAAGATGCTCTTTTATGCATAACAGTGAAAAATGATCACGATGCATTCAAACGTTGAGTGGCTCATACATCGCGTACAAACTTCTTGTTTGTGACCACTGTTCAAACTAATTACTCTTTATGATATATATAAAAGTTGACTAATTCAGTAACAGAAGCATCATCAGCACACTGATATTATGTGTAAAAAAATGTTTACACACGCACCAAGAAGAAAATGATTTCATTCAACCATGAACCACTCGAATGCCATCTTCATAAGTCTCTAAAAAGTTACCATAAAAAAGTGACGAGATCCAGAGACGTAGATCTCGATGTCAATATATCACGGTCAAGTTCACAAATTTTCCTAAACTCAAGTGATTATTACCCAAACATAGACACACACGACGAGTCGTCCAATTTTACTAGGCCGCATTAGCCCAAAACGACGCACAACAACCAGCAAGTGGATTGGCTTACTAGACGAGACTTCCCATTGTGGAAAGAGATTGCTTACCTTAATCAAATTCAAAATGGGAAGATTTATGACCTCACATTGTGCAAGATGACAGAATAAAAGGAAAAAAAGAAGCCAATTCCATTGATCAGTGAGCAAGCAACACTCTTCTTACAAGATTCCTTAATTTCACATTTAACCATCCAAACCATCCCCCTCACAAACTCACACATAGCCTCTCCACGAAAAGCCAGAGTTTCTTAATGGCAAGACATTCACAATTTCGTAGCCTGCGCAGCGGAATGAATACCTTCATCATCAACTCCTAATATTTTATTATGGTAACTCAAAAAGATGAAAGGAAAGCCCACTGTCTCTGTAGGAAGAGCATTGCATTTTACTTAAGACCAAAAATACTCACAGTGTGTGGGTCAAACGTTGAGAAAATAAAAGTGGAGTTGTTAGACCTCTCATCGAGTGGACTACAAATATTCCGTAGGAGAATCAGTGCAAGTAATATAAAACGTGGTGAGTAAAAAGAAAGAGGATTTGAAAAGCCTTACATCAACTCTTACTTCATACGTCCATAAAACTTTATAGACTGCTCCCTCTCCTTGCATATATCTGCTTCGCAACAACACGCCACACCACCACCGCCACCCCAACAAAAAACACGAGGAATGCGAATCCATTTCAAGAGCGTATCCATGCATATCAAACTTGTTTCTCAGAATTAGGAAAAGAAAGCAAATTTTTTTGAGGATGGTTCGTCGAAGACGATGGGAAGAGGCAAAAAACCTTTTACACAAAGCATACATGAACGAGAGACGAGACCTCAGTTCTAAAGATAAGGCAAAAGAAAGCGCAGGGATGATAATACATGTTGGATGACTCATAGGAGAACCACTGTGAGAGTCATGACAAAAAAACTTGGTATGAAAAATCGGTAGTTGTGTGTGGTGGTGGTGGTGGAAAGGAGCAGGGGATGGGGGAATCATAATCTGTGTACATGCAAGTTCGCCATCACGTATAAAATCATCTTTTAAACTCAACTTACATTACGTACTGCACTAAAAAGTCATCTTATACCAAGTTTATATACATATACACTCATGAAACCCTGCACACCACAAAGCACAGCCACGATAAATTTTGCTGAGTATTTTCCACTAAAAAAATTCTACGGACCATGGTGTGTACTATCGTGATGTATCTTGAGTCTGTCGGTGCAAATGCGGAGCATGGGACATAAAAAAAAGCTTGACTGTGTCATGAAACCGGCATCAGTTTTGGTACCCTTGAGTCGTCTACAAAAAGGAAAGCTGTACGCACAGCCACCCTTTCCTCATGCCATAACTAAGCAAGATACGTTGATAAAAAGATAGCAGCGTGTGTGGAGTACGGTGCATGTGTGAGAGACCGAGACAGACAAGAGGGAGCGACAAGAACGGTAGTAGTCGGGGTTTCAAGAAGTGACTATATAAATGTATATGAACGCGGATTCTCATATGTGGACATAGAATAACGATTTTACTTGTTACTACTATGACTGCAAGATAAAACTCCATAAGAGCAACTCCATCTCACTACTCACTGCACCACCATAATCATGTTCGTATGCAGCAACAAGGCTTCTTCTCACAGAACGGGCAAACTTGGTGTGCTCTCAGTAGCAGCTTACAACCTACGATTTCCTCGCTTTTTTCCTGTCTCTCTCTCTCTCTGGAGGGGTGGAAAGTTGAAATTGGTGGTGGAGCAGAGGAGGATGATGCCACAAGCTTGGTTCTCTAAGCTTTTCTCATATTCCCTGCTCATGATATGTTCACAAAATACTCAAGTCTTGACTCGAAATGAGACCAATACCCTCGTAATATCTTCGTCCGTGTGTAATATCCACCGTGATGTTCTCTCTAACATCCCCATTGTATATTACTCTTCTTATATATTCTTACATCGTTATTTCGTCTCATTGTTCAACCGTGTTTTCGTCTCCTCGCTGATACACAAAAATTGAGCAGATCATTCTCACGTTGTTTGTTCCGAAACGAACCTGTACACTACGATTTTCACTTGCCCTAAGACAGCGAGCGGTGTGGTAGCGTGTCCATGACCTTCAAAGATTGATAATACGACCCCAAATATATATATTTTATGCCCTGCTCTCCATTATTATTCACTACTGCACTTCAATTATTTCTGAAGGGAATCTATTGGTAAAGCAAGTCAGCCTCTAGTTTAGTGTACCAAAATGTTTACTCTCACACATCTTCTCCCACATCCAGAAACTAAACAACTAGCAAAAACCGACAGCACAATAGTTACACAACTTAAGTGTAAGACGATATATAGTGTAAAAAGTAGACTACCCATTTTTTAACCTGCAGTGCTTGCACTTTTCTTTGAAGCACGCCTTATTTCCACACGAAGGCCTGCAACCCTGAATGCAAAAGCCTCTGAGCTTCAGTCGGCTACAGCTATAATGGAAAGAGAGAGAGAAAAAATCTTCATCTCTCACACTTTCATTATCCCATGACCAGCAAACAAAAGGACATAAAGAGACGAGTTGCATTTCCACCACTCCTCCTGACAGATCCTTCGCTTATAAAGGCACACACGACGGATCGTTATTATTCGAGTAGACAAATCCTCGATATGAATCTGATACCATTGTCGTGCCCACTACCACCACACAGTTGCATCTTCCCGAAATGCTGGCGGGCTTGACATGATTATTATCAACATGTAGAATGCCCACCATTACGCTTGCTTTATGATCCTCACACTTTGTCTTTCGTGTGCTGTGAAAAACATATTTTTTATTCCACGGATACACATATAAATATGCTTTTTGGTGTGACTCAAGTATTTACACGGTTCAAACTGTGCTAAGCAGCTCCTCCGTCACTTGAGCCTTCGAACATTTATCATTCACTTTATCCATATTACAACAGCAGATTCAACCAGTGTGTACATGATATGTCTTCAGAGAAAATTTGAGTCTTCCCTATTAAATTTGCTGCATGAGTAGTGTGAGAACAAACAGAGTTCTTCTCCATCTTTGCGACTTCCAAAGCTGTGAGGAGACACAACATTTCATTTCAGTTATGAAATTAAACACGCCTCAACCGTCGTCCTCACTTTGGCTTTTCCAACGGTTAAATGGGATACAATGTAGCTGTGATATTAAACTTCCTTCCATCTCTCTCTCTCTCCATTCATTTGTCACACATTAGAGAAGGAAGAGAAAGCCATACACGAAGAAGTTCACATACATATTTTTCCCATCAAATCTAGTCATCCCGTGGCTGCTCATTAGCTGAGAACAACTGTTAAAATGAACTTCATTGTGTAATATATTATGCCTTTCTGACACGATTATCACATCACATAAAATTCTCTCTGCGCAGAAGTGTACCTTATATATATATAATACATCATGCATATAATGCACATGTAGCGATGGATAATGTGATATGATCATACGACACAATGAGCAGTACAAGTTCAACAAAAATGAATTATGCAAGTCCGTCTGCCGAGTAAAAGCTTATTGCCTCGCTCCCGTCCAGTTTTCATTGACTTCCCCCAAAAAAGGCTGTAATAATAGCGTTATTATTGTTAACTGTGGTGCTCCTGTTTTTGCTCATATCCACACAGCACTTATGCAACACGCACGCACACTCCGTGCACACACAAGTCCACCTTTCCCAGACAATTTCGAATGTTTGTGTACTTCATTATTGAGACCCGAGGCCTGATGACAACGCACACAGAAGATTATTGAATTGTGTGGACTTTTGCGAGAAATAACTACTTTTTCGTCGGTTTGTTCGGCATTTTATTACTACTCTCGGCTGGTGTGGATTTTGTTGTCACTACATTAGTCGTACTAAGTGAAGCCCTTTACATTGTCATGTAGAACAACATGCATTGGTGCTGAGGGTGGATTTTTTTTTGACAGAATCTAAAATACAGGCATCATGACCATTTGCCATCGGGTATGCAAACATTGTGGCGATCGAAATTGCACGTTTCACGGACACGAAGCTGTGCCAAAAAGCTTCCGTGTGTGATTCGAGGTTGCACATGTACTGTTTGTAAATCGTTTTGATGCCACTCCTCACTGAGAATACATTAAAAATCTCCTTCGATGGATGTATATGAGAATACTCAATTTTTATTCTATTGTTTGGTGTCCGCATGTCAGAACAGGTACTAATTCTCTCGTGCCATGTATCATTCTCGCCAACCAATAGTCTCAATGGACAGGTCCATTTTGTTCCACTGTCCGTATATCTTTAGCTCTACACATACCACTCATCTTGATTCCAGAGAGCATAAAGCGCCACAACCACTTATCTCTTCCATCCGTCATCCAATCTCAAAACACTGGGTAAATCCGGTACAAAACTCAAAACCGAATTGAACGCTACCATAAGATTACTTTCTAAACGCTTGTAACCCTTTTTGAGTGCCTCACCCTAAACATGTCAAAGACGATTGCAGTATGCGCCATAACCACCAAAAATTGAATGGAAATTATTTCTCAAGCAGACTGTTGCTTATACTCCTATAACATATTACAAGAGGGACCCGAATTATATATGAACCAATTTAAGACAAAAATTACAAAAAAAATGCATCCGCTCACAAAAAGTTGTCATCTCGAATGTACTGCACACCAACTGAAATTGAATACACATAATGCCAGAACGAGCTTGACAAACAAGAGAGTCGACTCCTTCACCACTTTCATTCCATGGCTGGATAGCCACAATAATACGAAAGTGAGCATGTAAAATGTAAGAGCCGGAAAAGTCGCTCTTCTCGTAACAAATGTTGTTTCAAGCCCAGTATGACACATACAGCCAACTCACGTATTATTCATCATAAACCAACATGTTAGCACAATGCAACAGAGACTTTACGAAGAAGGAAAAACTTTGTCGAGTAAACTGCAACACACACAAGTGCACACTCAATGTCATCAACGGCAGTTGCTCCAGGCCGCGACTTTCCTGTTATCTAATACAATTCCAAGTCACATCTTGCCTCTGACGTTTCTCTTCATACGAAAAACTCGTGTAGTAAATGCCCATTGATCATCTTTGACAAATTCATTTACAGCAGTCAATCAACCCCTTCTGTCGTCATTGTTTGTTTGAAAAGCATCTTCGAAGTCGTTCTTTTCATCGCCACGTTTTCTCAACACTCCTAATAACTCAAGATAAAAGTCTTGCAATGAACACCTTCATTGTTACTGCTGTATGACCGCTGTTGTTGTGATTTCGATTGTTCACAATGAATAGTTTAGAACAAGCCCGCAACAACGAATGGATTTGTCTCCATTAAATCATTCATGCAAAAAAAAAAGAACTGAAATGACAAACAAGAATGTATCATCACTCCGATCTTTTCTATTTCTTGTACTATGTCTCATCAGGCATCTTTGCATCTGTTGGCTTAACCATTATGAACGATTACTGCAGCTATAATAGTTTGCCAAGTACCTAATTGCAACAACCGTTTCATCCTTGTCTGAACCGTATAAATGAGCAAGATGTGTTATTATGCATGAATGAACGGTGTGTGCGAATGAAATAGCGAGTTGGCTTGTTGCTGCTGAACATCTTAAACTCAACGATCGTAAATAAAAGATCTAGCAAAGTATTTATTGTTGTAAACACGCTATTACATGAATGTAACAGTTATGTAATTGCTTTTTAGGTGGTGCAGCTCACTCGTAGTGAGCTAATTACAAAAAAAGTCAATTGTAATGTAGTGTGATTCCTTGTAGATATGCAGCTGACTCACGATGATGATGCTGGTGGTGATGGCCATGTGATCAGCTAACCGAATTGGGTACGATGTAAAGCTTAAAAGCAACGACTTCAGTTTAAGGTCCATCATATAAACACCATGATGAGATTAGCGTTTACACAATATTCTCACATGACAAAACCTAGCCTTTCATTTTGTCTTGAATGCTGACGTATCATCATTCTTGCTCTACCGGATACGTGTACGCTGATGAGAATGAAATTTTTTGCAAAATCATCCAGCTATTATTGGTTTGGGCCTCGTCAGTACAACAGCACAACACCTTATGAAAACATTATAATGTACAGTATGTGTATTGTGATATATTTAATGCTGTGGTAAACACAAAAATACATTCCACATGACGAAGTCACAAAAATGACACTGACGACGAGCTGACGGTGTGTCAGATTACTCTACAGCATGTCAAACTTTTTGTTCAATGCACTCACTCTTTCTCTCTTCGGTGTACACGAAAGTTATGTCTACTACATATGCCCAAAAGCGAAGGAAAAGTAGTAATGGCAGTAATGCTATGATAGTTCAAGAATGACATATTGTACAAGGAAAAAATGCAGCTTGGAAAAATATCGCTGGAAATGAAATGTTTCTTTGAGTCCCAAAAAATGAGTTAAAGGATGAAACGCTGGGATGGCAGCTTTAGGGTTAGCCTGTCAAATTTCATGTCATGTCACATACGCAGATACGCGTATAGAATCTACCAAGCAGTCACTGAGATCTCTTTCTAGCAGTCTTATTATTATATACACAATTACAAAGTCATAATAATACTGAGAAAAGAAATGTATACCCAATCCTCGAGCAACTCATGGTGATACGATGGCCTTCCATCATCGTACGTTTCCATACGTTATGCCCAACTCTACGTTTTTACAGCAGTTTCATAAACGATCTTCAATTGTACTTAGACATTAGCATTCGTTAAAAACTGTTCATAAGGCAGCATCACCCGAGGGACTAGACGTAAACATCCCTAACACTTTACAAGCAAAAAAAAAAAATGATCCGCTATGCTGCATCACTGACTTACAAACTTACAGAGCCACAGCTACCATCTCCAACAATACCTCTTCTTCGCATGCTTCTCTCCCCACTTCTTAAATTACGAGGAAAATAAGATTATACAATACATAATATGCTCTCATGCTCCTTTCTTTCGTCCGGAGCGAAAAGTTGCAAGTCTCTTTCTTTGTTGTCTGTTTACCAACACAAACGTATTCATCAAGTAAACAAGTTGAAAAGTATGTAAAGAAGATATGTCTAGTCTCAGTAGATTGTTACACAGGGGATTCTTATTAAGCCTCTTTTCCTTCTGTCTTCAAGCGAACCCTCGCTCTCCAACAGACTATTTATACCCTGATACGCATTCCTGGAGAATGATGCAAGAAATTCGCCTACGTGACTCTACTCATTAAACATTGTGCGCTTTGTAATCTCAGAGAGGAAAAGACAGCGTCAGGAATGAATTCACAAAGAGTTGTCCGTAATAATCTCAAATATCCAGAGGTGGAAAGTATGGGCTATGGGTTTGTACGCTAATTATTTTTATGTCACGTAAAATGCACTGCAGCATTTTAAACCGGCACAAAATGTGTGATTAAAATCAGCCCAACCCTGACATGCATTTGCAACGCCAAGTCACTGGACGAATCGCACAAAGAATGCACACGAAGGGGGAAGGATTGAGGAATGAGGAAGTGCATGCAAACCTCGACTTTGAATGTGCCATATGCCATGCCTGCCGCATGCGTGAGCATGACCTTTTAAAACTCATGTAGGTTAATCTGTCTGGTAAACCAGCACACAAGGCAATAAAAGTCAAAGTGGAAAACTTTACAGATTCCTCATCGTCAGAAAGCCATCAAGAGTGAGCTATTCAATTACAGGACATCACCCTTCCACTTTACCGCCTACAATGTGAGAAACACAATATACAGTAAACGTACAAGGGAAATTAGGTAATTATCGTTACCTTCATCCTCCCACAAAGCAGAGTGTGTCTGAGTGAGAGAAGTGAGTAAAACGACTTTTAAGAAGAGAGAACGAAGACCGCATTAAAGTTTTCTCTCACACACAACTCCAAACGAGGATATGCACCTCACTAGAGAAATCTCAGGCGAGATAGATAGCCATGATTGTGAGAGTGGAATGACAAACAAAAGGTTTTGTTCACCCATGAAACCAGAGTGCTCGAAATTGACCTCAAATTATCTATGGTTATCCTGCAAGACCAGTCTCGCTCAAGTTTTTGTGCAAGATGAGCCTCAGATAAAGAGAGGGTACATGTACAGCAGAGTATGATGCATCCTCGTCTTCCATCATGCACTGAATGCGTAAAGTTCATACTGCTCCGCAGGAGATCGCATCAATTTTCCATCCACCACACCAACACTTGTACAACTTCTGTGAAAGAATAAGAGTGGAGTGGGAATAAGAATGAGACTTGGAGGATGACAATAGGTATACTAATTCGCCACCATCTTAGCAACTAGATACAAAGACCTTCATTTTCAGCTTTTCTCCAGTTGCAGGCTGAAGTCATCAACTCGCCAGATACAAATGGTGACAATCTGGTCAGTTGAGCAAACAACAAAAGCGTACAGTACAGAACTTGTTCTGTGACTTTTTAGAAGAATAACCCTCGGTAATTTCCGAGATGAATTGCATGTTTTGCTTCTGTTGATAGATTTCTTCAAAGATAAGCATTTCAATCGGATCGAAATTTAGGGTCGTTTTAAAAAGTAAAACTCCAATTACAAATGACCAATGCAAAGTATACACATTTTTAGCATTCCTAAAAAATAAAATTGTAATCCTTTCCAATGTGTAATATGCGCAATTAAACAATTGTAAGCACCACACCTACCTTGGAAGAGAAAATGGATGACAGTATATTCCGAATACGTTCCATGTTTATGGCACTTTAAGATCCTCGCCACCAAATTGATTCTATGATAACTATGCGGTAACTACTAATATACTACAACTATAATTGACAAGTTTTCAGTTTCAACAAAAAGGCACCGGTATTATTTTCTGCGTTTGAACTCAGTTAAACTGGGGGTTCACTTTCACCCGTATTTGCAAGGTGAATCAGCGTGAGTAATAGAATGAACGAGAGCAAAAAATGGCTCAACAAAAAGGTTAGCTCCAAGTGACAAAACGAACGCTTTGACTAGAACGCTCAGTCAGCAACTACGACGAACCACACTTACTACTTGTACAATTTTCTACTACACTCTCGAACAGAAAAAATCAAACCAATCAGAGAATCTACGTAGTACGCCTTCGAGACAAATAGAGGTTGAAAGCAGTAAAGTACGAGTACGCATCATGCACCAAATAAAAACCTAGCAGATCAATGCTATTTTTGCAACTTCTCTCTGTCAGCCCACGTACACAATCCTACACCAAGTTCAGCTCGTCCAACATTTTAATCTACCTTAAGGTAACGAGAAGCAAAAGAAGTGTGGTATCGTATATAAAAGCAATTCTCTAAAACGATATGAATATCATCATAAGGTATTCAACCCAAAAATGCATCACCAAGTACTTCCACGAATGGTAATAATAATTGCGATATGTGCACACATCTCCGTCCGTTTTCAGTTCAGTGTATAGGTCGTAGCAAACTAAGCAAGGTAGTGGTGTACACACAGATTTTACAGCACTGCACTTTTTCACCAGAGGATATAGTACAACATATTATTATTCCCATGCAGCCCGAATCTTAGATGACTACAAATATCAGAGAATTGCTCAAGTCAGCAAATTCTTTCGTAAACTCTCGTTTTGCTCAATCTCAAAATTTACAAAATTCATTTCATATGCAGAATAAGCAAGTCTCAAGAAACTCCCTGGTACTTCACTTCGTTCTGACTTGACACATTTCAACGCGGTTTAATCATGCTGTTCGCAAATATGTATGTGAGAAGCATGTCAGTTTCTGATGCAAATTAGATTTGCCCTTCTGGGTGATTCTCATACAAGAAAAATACGTTTTGGAAAAAAGAAGGTATTGACGTTTTGGAGAATGTGAAACCGGAAAAAATAGACCCTATTCGTAATAATCAAATATCCTTACAACCACGTCCCTAATAGACAAATACAG
>JAHZMW010003796.1:0-15671 GCA_027743745.1 Alloscopus bannaensis
AGCCAATAATGAAATATATTACCACATTCATGAATCTCATGAAAAAGGTTTTCACGGAACAAATTCTCGGAATTCTGTTTACTTGTCGCTTTCCTACTTTTATATTCGCACACACCTTTCCTGTAGCCGTTTACCTTTTGAAAATTGGCTTCAGGACTAATGTTACCACATTCCACATTTTTCTTTTACTTTTCGTCGAAATCAATTTCCTGTTTTAAAGTCTCGGGAAAGAATGCCACTTTTTTATATTTTTTCCTTACGCACATTAATTTCGGGAGTATAAACACAAAAGTAATAACAAAATACATACATATAAGTGTACACTCTTTGGTACGCTTATTTTGTAGACACTTGAGCATATACTCCAGTTGAAAACAGAAGGCCAGGTTTTTGCTCCCAACCCACCCGCCGACTATATCAATATGCATATGTTACGTACAAGAGGTGAAACTACGAGCCTTTAACAACTCAGCCTTCTTGACTTTCTCCTCTGGTTGCGTGGAACAAAGCAAAAATGTATGCATACGCACACTGGCTTGAGCCTTGAGAGAGAATAGTTGAATGCTCGCATATTTCTTTTCGGAAGGTCTCTCACTCTCCAAGGAGTTCCCGTTTTTTTTTCTCGCCTCACTCCGCTTCCAACACATTCTCTTTCTTCCTCCTTTTTATACGGAATTTTGGAATATAACAATTATATCCAAGATATCTACATATTCATTGCATGCCTTTGTACACCACACTATTACTCACAAGCATATTGTACGAATGTAGGAAAAAAAACTCGTTTCTTTTATTTTCTCTCTACTGCCCTGCCTCAGCTCCCCAAAGTGATGGATGGCTCATGCATGCTAATAAATTTTGACTTCAAAAAATAAACTCAATCTAGCACACGCAAAAAATTATTATTCCACTGTTCACGAAAGATGAATATATATATGACATTCTCTCACTCCTTTTCTTTATCTCATCCACTTTCCCCCTCTCCCTAACCACCATTACTGTCACAATGTACACTTCTCTCGTGCCCAGGGAGGAGTGCCACACTTTACACACACATTTTTCTCAAAAAAAGGTCTTTTAAAAAAATCGAGTGGTTTTTTCCTGCCCTTTTTGTATAGATTCGCGCATGGTTTTGTAAAAGAAAAAAAGCCGCTTTTCGGTCTTGTTACGCATTCAAAGGGCTGTGCCAATTTGGAGTTTTTTAATATATAAAAATTAGAAAATCCACATGCAAATGTTCTCAGCCTTTCTTCACTTGATTGATAAGTAGATAGCATGCTTCTTAAAAATCCTCAAACTTTTTTCCAACCAGAGAAAGTGAAGAGTGGAGAAAATTAGGGCAAAAAAATGTCAATCACTTATTTGCGCCACTTCCGTATTCAAGTGCTATCATGGTGGAAACGGTTGTGCAATAATGACTTTGTGAGGATTTGTAGATTTGGAAGGAGAGATTGAACAAATCCAATCCGCACAGAAGTTGAAGAGGATCTGGAAAAAGTGAAAGTGCCGTTTTTTCTCTACGCATCTGAGTAAGCATGAAAACGGCATATTATTTTTACTATTACCAAGCGCCGCCAGACCTTTTGAGCCCCTTCCAAAGAGTGTAAGTCAAGTGGGAATTATCAGTTGTGGAAAAAGTGAGGATTCGTGATTATTTGCAGTTGACATCGAAAAAGTGAAGGAGCAAGGTGAAAGTAGAGAAAAATATTTTTTGTCGATGCATCTATATGTGCATTCGATGAGTGAAGAATGGAGTGAACAAACCTTTTTCTTTTTAAGTAGATTAAAACACTCGACACACATACACACAGAGGTTATTATCGCTTCGATCCAAATCCTGCTGCTTTACAGTGTTCGAGCACAAACCAAGCCACTCGAGTGTTCAAGGTACTCTGACTTCCCATAAACGGAAGTCTCTACAAGGGATGATTAGCCTTTAGCTAGGGCAAAATAGGTAATAATACCTTCGTTGTGTAAGGTTCCTTTGCGGGTGGAATTAAATAGGGAATAAATCACGTTGAAGATTATACAAGAGCCTCATGTCATATTTCATCGGAGTAAAAGTGAGGAGGCAGGAAAAAACGGGGCCTAAAACCGCTGAACTGTCAGTAGCTTTTCTTCTGCTTCACCAAACAAGCCCATTCAAGCTCTGTGTTATAGACACAAGCTCGGAAACGCACCAACAAAAGCGGTATCCGTGAAAAAAGTGGAAAGTAAGGAGTGGAGAAGAGAGCCAACCATATATTTATGGCTTATCCGTAGTTCCAGTGAGTAATCTTGAATTTTGAGAGCAGCCACGAGAATGAAGAAATAAACCATTAATCCATTTCACGAATCGGAACCGTGGATTCCGAGACACTTGGCTGCAAATCACAACATTTGTTACGTACACAAACAGTGTTTTTCTGTACTTCACTTTTTCTCGCAAAGTATAATATTCTTTGTATTTACACATGTGTTTTTATGCATCAGAAAATTTTTCAGAGTAATTAAGCCATGGATAGTTTGAAGTTTTGAAGAAGCGTGGAGTGTTTTGTAGGTTGCGCATTACAAATTACAATATGTTTTGTGCTCATTTTGTTGAAAGCATTATTTCTAAATTGTGCAAACCCGGGAGCATTCTGTAATCGAGCAAGACGCTGAAAAATCGTTTAATGAGAACTGTGGCGAAAATCCAAAATGCCATTTTAATTCTACACGCACATAATGCGTAGTTTTGTCATATGGGTACAGGCATTGTTAAACGACACTTTTTCAACTTTCACCGAAGTCTTGTCCCGTTTCCTCCGAATATGGTTAGTGAAGCACAAAAAGGGAGCTGACTGGAATGGAATGAAAGCGTTTCCCAAGACAGAATATGCTTTCTTTTCGGCAACGCTCTATGCATACGTGTGCCACCGAGAACGTGGCCAGAGTGAGAAAGTGAAAGTGGTGAATGGTAAAACGAGGAATCCTGCTGGCTCACCAACTTATACCAACTTCATATGACAGCACTTCATTTTTTTAGTGGAACGAACACAGTTGAACTCGTGCAGATAAATATGAACCTACAAACTAGTACATCCGTATGAGCCTAATGAATCCCAGCACCAAAGTCGCGTTTTCAGAAGTTGTAGATTTGTTGCGACTTTGCACACTACATGCATATCCCATTATAACCCAATATTTATCTCGGCGAGTTGCTTGCATGCGGACGCAGATTGTGGAGAGAGTTTAAGTACAATGTACTGCTCTGATTGTCATATAAGTTATGATTATTTCGCTCAGTTGAGTGAGCTCGCTAACATGATCCGTATTTCCGTCCTGGTGTCCCTTACCAAAAGCCCAAAAAAATGACAGGAAGCCCCGCTGCGGCCTGTGAGGTTCGTAATGATCTGTAATAGTGTACTTCGGGGTGAGTATCAACGCTTTGCATGCTTAACTCCACACACTTGCCCACAATGGACGGGGAAGTGTGAAGGGAAAATATCGTAAAGAAGTCTGTTAAAAAGTGTCTTGTGCCAAGAAACATGGAACGCTGAGCACACACTTAAATGCACCGTCTCATGTGCAGGAAGACCATGTGGTAATGCTAAACTTGTTATAGAAATTGTAGAGTGCAAAATTCACAATTCATGTCCCATATATTTCCATTGTAGTCTCTTCACAAAGTTTGTCCCAGTGAATATGTATTTTTATGTCATGCAACAAAATTTTTACTTTTTACCCTCTCCTTTTTTACTCGTGCTTTATCACGTTTTAAACTCGTTTTTCACCTTCCATTGTCATGCATGTCAGACACGCGACGACTAATGAAAAGTATCCTTGCTTTTTAATACTATATAATTTTACAAAGCTGCACTGACAATCCTGGAATGGAACTACGTATAGCTTTGTGCACAAATTGTTGTTGCAAAGGGAAAGTATTGTAAACCGTAGTGTAAAATGGCGAGCACACTGAGCAACGTCTTAATACCTTTTTGATAGGCATCTATTACTCACGCTTCTCGGCAATCGCTTGTCACTCACTTCCTTTGAGGGAGATGAATGCATTCTGAATCCAGTGGCAAGTTTCCGTTTGCACAAAGATCAGATGAAGAATGTGCGAAGAAAGTCAAACAAGCTTGCTCCCGCTTATACCTACACGCTTATTATGTAAAAAATACCTCGTACGTGAGCATTACAATGGTCTCTTTAAAAAAGGCGTTGTTGGTATCCATATCTTTTTTTGGTAATGAGCTACTCCTTAGCCGAACAATAGGAGATGAATAAAGGCGTGCTCTTCTACCTCCCACCCAATTAAGTGTGGAGTGCCTCGATGAAAATGGTGCACACCTTCAAGAAGTTGAACCACCTTCCCCATTTTTCCCAATCTCAAATCACAAATGGGCTGCGATGAAACCACCAAAATATATGTGGGTGGAGTAGTACTAAAAGTAATAAAGTGTGATGATCATCAATTTTTTTTTCACGTAATAAGATTGGATGTTAAGAGGGGAGAAAAAAAATAAAAGCAATAAAGCACCATTTTTTACCATGCATAGTACTATGCTTTATTGCACTAATATGCCATTACATATTACACATTTTTTTCGGAGGTGAGATTATGTGTGGTCCTTACACTTAAAGGTGATCAGCATGTCTCATTATTATTTTTTCCTAGAAAAAAAGGTTATGGGTTATAGTGCGAAAGGTGAGCAATGATTAAGTTGTAATGTGAAGGTACTAGATCGTAACACGAGCTCATTCATGGCTCATATACTGATAGCCATTACTCCTCGTAAGATTTTTCTATTGTGGAGAAGGCGCGATGATTATGTCCCAAGCCCTGGCACTTTCGCTTCCTCTTTTATTTTTTTCCAACATTCCGAGAGGCCGTTCAGGGCTTAAGTTACATAAAAAGTCAGCCATTTTCTAAGGGTAATAAAGATCCCAGTGCTGGAAAGAATGTGTGCATTATTTGCCTCGAGGAACGTAATGTGAACATAGTACGAAGAGAATATGCACAGGATTGTACTCTCAAGTACTACATACTGCTAGGTATTATAATCTGAGTTTTTTATGCAAGCCTTTTTTCTCCTCGTATTAAGTCGACAAGTACTTTGCCTCTTCACTGAAGTTTCCGTGTTCGAAGCAGGTTTCTCCTTTGGTGTCGTTATTTACGCGTCCCAAAAACACAATCAATTGTCAGGGGAGTGATTGATAGGCCACAATGGCTCTATTGATCCTAGATATCGCACTCATTTAGCAGAGTAATAAAAAGTTCCCAAGACTCTGCTCATTTCCGTCGGGTGTTATATACAATATAGAAAGCTCCTAGTACTCAGAGTTGGGGTACTAAAATGCGCCAAAGAGCCTTGAGTATGTGTGCTCTCTATTTTTCTCCATAGTCTTGGAAAATCTCTCAATTTTTGTTGCTCAAACTTCCTCTGGAAAAAATGGTCGTAAACTACAAAAATGCGGCTGTGTTCGTATGCATTGTTATTGCCTCAGAGGAAAATGAGAGAAAGCGGGGAAAGCATGAGGAAGGTGCTCGATTACCTGCTTTCATTTCACACTGATGCAAAACGACACACGTGAAACACGAAACTTATGATACAGGTAATGGCGAGAGGGAGTGTTGTAATGACGGTGGATTGTGTTCTATACCCATGAAAGTTTCGATGTTGGGCTGTGTACACATTTGTGTTGCAACTTATTGTCTACATTAAGTGCGAGAGTAATCCAGTCAAAATATACGTGCCAGGATTTTTTCCTCTTTGTATCAGTTCGCAGGAAATGATTTTAGGGGTTCAGAGAAAGAAAGAGAGTGGGAAAATGGGACGTTTTTCACGATCTGTTTTATTTTATTGTGTAGGAAACTTGTAAAGCGTGTGTGTGCGTTGGGAAATTGAGGCATTGGAGTAGTAACCAGTTTACTGCGTGCATACAAATAACGTGCATTTTTCTCTCGAGTTGTTGGCAGAGTAAGTAAAGATGCTCAATTCCCTGGATTGCGAGCAGAATGTAGCCGCAGGTATATCATAAACTGAGCAAGTAGGTTATTTGATGGTAGCAGGATTTTATACCTTTTGTAATATACAATAGTTATCTTATATGCAGACCAAAGAACAAACGGGTGCTCATTTTGAATGCTTGCTCCTACCTCTGTGAGCGAGGAATGGAGAAAGGTAAGTTGTAAGTGAAGCCTTTTCGACTTTCATAATTCATGGCCTGCTTGCTCTACTTCCATCACTTGAGCCAAACCACTGTTCGTACTCGTAATTTATACATTTTCTTCACATCGCCCTGCTCTTTTTTTCTCTTAATGTTAATGTGCTTGGCTGTGTGTGGCGACAGTCAGAGAGGTGCAGACACTCACACTTTTCACTTCACAACTTGGCTTCTTGTTAGATTGTGAGAAAATTTTGGAATTTGAAAAAAATACGAGGATATTAGATCACCAAGTTCCCTTATGATTATCTTTGGAATTCATTTCTTTTTCTTTGGCGAAGGTAAAACGAGAGGATGAAAAGGTGACAACTCGTATTTTGCTGAGTCAAAACGCGGAAAAATTACCAGAGTCGTGTTGAGGTGCACACTATTTCATTGTACAACTTTTAATGCTAATTTACTACGCTTTAAAAATGTGTGTCACAAGGTTTTCCGGGAAAGATGCGAGAGATAAAAAAAGGTGTAGAACTAACTGCTTTTTTAGCACAGACATAAACGTACAAGGTATAGTAAACTACAGTTAGGCCTTAATCCTCGCAATCATTTTTAGGAAATGTGTGAACAGCCTCATAAAACAGGCTCACAACTTACTAGCTCCGCTCCTCCTTTTACTATCCATTTTCCACGGCACATAATACAAGTTTATTGAGGTTGAGGAAGGTGTTGTGTTTTCACTGCTAATTTTTCGCCAGTAAAGCTTAAAGCTAATGTTGCTTGTGGATTAGAGTGCGACAATGAAAGTGAAATGTGATATAACACATCCTCCGATTCTATGTGCAGAAGTTAAAGAATCAATAAACTGTCGCAAATGTCACCGTGCTAAAAAAGGGATAATCTGGCATCCAGAAAAACACAAGTTGTCAGACACATTTTTGTATCTATTTTCACTTGTGTATATCTGCTCCACAATTGAAAAGAATGAGAAGGAAAGGAAGTAAATGAAGTGAAAAAATGTTTCTTTGTGCACCCACGACGGAAAGGAGATATCACATAGATGACAAAGGGAGTACTAAGTATTCTCGTAAAGTTCATTTCAATCAGTCCAAACAAAAAAAGTCACATGCTTTTATTTACAGTGTCCCTTTCAATTGGTCAATGACGCAGAGTTCTATTTTCGTCACAATAATAGCTCACAGAGAGATACCTAAAGTACACAACAACACCGTAAAAATAATATTAGCAGACGGGATAGATCCTGTGTGTCATATATCGACAAAGAGAGAGCATAAAAGGAAAATGAGGGGAAAGGGGGACAGAGAGAATATGAGATTGAAGACCTTTTATTGGGAATTTGGTGGTTTGCTTTTCCTCAATTTCCATTCCGTTTTGACTGCCCTTTTTATTGGAAAGTTTTGTGCTTTTTGTTTGCCTTCGTGGAAAAGTCAGCCTTGTATTACTTTTCCCTTTGTGTTCCTCTCTGAAGTCGCCATTGTAGTGGTGTGTAGCTGGCTGGAGCGTGCTTTATGAATAAAGATGCTTTCCGTACGCATCACGAATGGTATGAAACTTTGTGCGTATAAAATAGTAAAACGTGAAAAGTCAAAGACACTCGAATAAACAGGAGGGCTTTTCATTGAAATTATTTTGCCCTTTCCCTTTGTGTACTGTGTGCGCCAGCTCAGTGCGTACACTTTGTTGACAATGATTGTGATTATACATGTTCGACTCTCCGAAAGACATTACCCACTCGAAGATAATGGCCAGCGGCAAATGATTTTGTACGCCACTGCATTTCCCTGCTTTGATGATCAATATGAAACTTCATAAAGCCATTTCTCTTTTGCATTTTATATACGCAATATAAACTTGTCGGTGAGGTAAAAGTCGTAAAAAATAGCTGGAAAAGCCTCACTTTTATACCGTGATAAACGGGCGCGCATAAAAGTGCACAAAATATTTGATGATGATCGTCGAGAGAAGTTTTCGGGAAAAAATAACTTCTCGATTCTTTTGGCAAACCTAAAAGGTTAGTGTCTGACCTGTGTGACAGGAAAAGTAGAGAAAAAGTGATTTCTACGAGATTCGTCCATGGTCCAAAGTCGCTGCTCTTGAAGGTAGGCACGTGCGGTCGATGTGCATTTGCCGTCTCAATTTTGAAGAGTTGTGTAATAAGGAATGAATATGAAGATTGTGAATAGAGTGTGCGACGTGCGTGAATGCATTCATTTTGAAAGAAAAGTGAAATGCCAGTGAACCACACACTTCCCTGCACCAAAAACCCGGAGACCACTTTCACCCTGGAAAAAAGGGTCTGACTGTGACATTAGAAAAGGGAGTCCCGTTTTCAGAGATTCTTTCAAGTGAGAAAATTTTCAAAAGTACTTTTCAAACAGGCCAAATGAGGGAGGAAAATGTTGTAGCGGAGTCAGAAATTTTTGGGGCAGAAGTCGTGAGGAAGAGTGTAAAGACTTGCAATAAATACCAGGAAAAGGAGGCGTGTATATGTATATATTTGAAGGGATGGGCAGAGAGACGGCGTTCTCGGTCTTTAATATAATAGAGGTAATCTAACCAATGAACTTACCCGTTTTCCCCCTCATTTCCACACTGCCAGTGGGAGAAAAGTGTAATAAATGAAAACCAACTAATTTTCATCTCCTTTCACATTCATTTCTTTGGAAAGTTTTGAGCCAGAGTTTTCTAAATAATATTATGGATTTTACAGTGATAACGTCATTAACTCCATGAAAGAGGAAGGGGCTGGAGGTGTAGAAAGGTTGAAGGAAAACTGAAAGTGGATTGAGAGAAGCATTTGAAAACGTATGGCATTCCATGCTTCACCACATCTGTTGAGAACAACTAACCATTTTCTTTGGAAAACTCGTGAAACTCAAATCTGTCCACTGCTTCAACCTTTTACGTAGACTTTCTTTATTGAGAATGTGTTCACATTAAAATTGTGGAAATATACATATTCTTAGGGACAAAACACACTAGACATCCGTCAATGTGTGTGACATTCCTGCAACCTTAGCAAATGTCCAAACTTCCACATTTTTTGGTCTGGAAAAACTTTCTCTTCAACATTACAGATGCGTTTGTCCCTCATTGTGTGCACGTCATTTTGAGCATCATTTCCTGAGAAACTGCCTCCGGCACAACGAAATAGTTATTTTTTCAACATAGAAAAACATGTTAGCACACAATGTGCACTTTTGTTTGACGAGGTTGTAACATTCATATTGCATTTTTCTAGTGAGTTGAAAAGGAAACTCTTGAGGCACTGAGGACACTCTTGAGCATTGTACTATGCAGTTTTTGTGGCACACAATTTCCCCCCAAAAATATTTGTTTGCTGTAGAGAATCTCATTTCCATATCGCGTTGTATGCTAAAGTTTGTTACGAGACTCCACGAGCACCCATCTTCCCGAAAAGTCTCGCAGTGTCGCTCACATTTACACAGCTATGCAAGGGCAGCATTAACCTTCATTTTATGATAATGGCGTTCGTTAGAGAGGGGGCAGAAGCCCCGATATCTCGTTTAAACTGCTTCAGATTCTCTCTTTTGTTTTGTGCACAATCTTTTGTACTCTCCGCTTTCTATGGAAGAGAAAGCAGCTCCACAATTGAACTTGAGAAATTGTTCGTTTTGTAAACATCATCCCATAGACCATACGGAATTCAATGTTTAAAAAACTGTGGTGCTATATGATGATGCTTTCTGTATAATGGCTCTAACGTGTTTGTGTGTATAAAGTTTAGTTTTGTTGAATGGCATGTCTACTCCGAAAAAAAGTTTCTTTGGGGTGCGTGAGCAATCTAAAACGTTGTGTATTTTGGTAGTAAACTACGGAGAGTGGATCCACACTACACTATAATTTCCAGAGCGCCAAAGCCCTGATCTTCTGTGATTATCCCAATTACCAAGTTGTAGCCTATTAAAGTTTCCCACGCGAGGCTCCTTCGTATTTTTGGGATAGTATTTCGACTTCGCCTTTTCACTGGCTGTCGCAGTTGTACAAGATGGAAAAAGACGAGTAACAAATTATGTTCATGAGAGAGTGTGTACAAACTGGGCTCAAATTGCTACATTCGTACACATGACGAGGGAGACGACAACCAATTATGTACGATCACGTGCTTGTGCTCACAAATAGGCTTGGGATGCGTTATAAGAACACGGCACGTCTGCCAAGGGGAGAATTACGTCATAATGAAACTTATAAGGGTAAATCATGTTGATGTGTTGATGAGGAGCAAATAAGGAATATTAAAAGTTGAAAATTGCTTGAAAAACTTTCTCTTTTCATTTTCAAATTATATAGTACGAGAAGTCATGAGTTTAAAACTTTCGATTTGCTGTCACAACAAAATTGTGCAACAGACTTGTTTCGAATTCAACAACATCATTTGATCTGTAAACAAATTATGATGAAATAAAGTCTTCTAAATTCTGAATGAGTACAGAGAAATTAGCGATATTTTACGATTGGTCATTTTCGCTAATTACATTATCAGTTTCGTCTTAAGCATAAAATCAATATGAGAATATTAACCACAGTAAAGTCCACATTCCCAAATGTAAAATGATTTGATATTTGTTGATTCCAGATTAAATCGGGAAACTCAAGGAGGAGCCTGGTGTCCAAAAGTACCAATTTCAATAGGAGTTCGAGAATGGCTCCAAGTAAGTCCTACGATAAATTTCACGCAAAATATAATGTGTCGTGATTTCCGAATAGACTTAGCTCTAAAGTGAAGGTTATAAAATTTACTATCGCCCCGCGTTTTCCACAATGGTACATCTGGTATTTAATCCTTTCTCCAAATGTACAATTCCAGATTTCCCTGAACTCCACTCATTTAATTAGCGGAGTCCAAATGCAAGGCCGCTACTACCGCGGAGAAGGTCAGGAGTACACCGAAGAGTTCCAACTCGAGTACTGGAGGGAAGGCTTCCAGAGTTGGCGGAAGTACTACCGTTTCGACGGGAAAACGGTGAGTCACATTAAATTATCCACCGCAATTGTCGTTTCCACTTTCACTGCTCGCATCGAGGGCATTGGACGCTGTATCAGAACATGTGCCCAGAAGTGAAAGTGTAAACCTCAATTACAGCACATGCATGCCTTGCTCTCTTCCAAATAATAGATGCTTTTCACGAGCCCAGCGTTGGAGAGAGAGAAATGAACTAATTTATCTGAGACCGAGAGCATTTGCACACTGTGCACTCACAAGTCGAGAAGAGACTAAAAAAAGTCGAGAATACTACGACCCTGCCACACCGCAGACAACGAAAATGTAATGTTACACCGTAAATGGTTGTGTAGTGACTACATGACTTAACTGTCAAACAAAAAAGCACTTTACTATTTGAGAAAGCGAAGCAACTTAGCACCACGCCGTATCCTCTCGAAACCCGTATCCCATTGCAATACACACACATTTACCTACAACGCAGAAAATGCAGGGAGCAACGACAACATTCCAACAGGGAGGAAGAATGAGTGTAATAAAATTGCCATTAGAAGACCCCCACAACCTCGATCAAAGCCGACATGCTCGTGTCCTCTGAATGAAACCTTTGAAAACCTCAGCAACTCTAGCTCATATTATGTAATGTATCTATAAGCATCTACATACCACTTTGTGTGTACGCAGTGAAAAACTTTCATACTAGTGCTTCGTAAATACAAGAGAGAAAGCAAGAAAAAAACACATGTTTAGCTTTTACCTTCCTCATTTTGTCGTGTGTCTGAAGGCATGAAGTGAAAGTAAAATTACGCCGAGTTGCAGTTTCCTTTAGGACACCATATGCATTCGGTGAGAGCGGCAGTCGTATGAGAAAGCTGTTATTTTTTCAAGTGTGCCCCGCAATTTACGCAGACGACCATGAAAACCACATTTGTTCCTGTGTCCCAACAAACGGAAATGTGGACCACACGTACACACATGCGAGTGTCCATGTTCTTGGAGGATATATTTTCACAATATTGTCTATAATCTGTAGATGCATAACTCACACACACACCCTTACATCGAGAGGGGTAGAAAGCGACAAAAGACTGATAAGCAACTTATCTTCTCTCAAAGACATTCAACTCAGCGGCAGGATTACTTTCGTGTGTTTATTTCAAGAAAGAATCCTCTCGTGAGGGTTGCAGTCGACGAATTTTTTACAGCTTCACACGTGTCAACAAGTATAGTGCGGAGTGAGATTAAGCTGACATTGATGTGGAATAAAATGTTAAGTAAAAGAAGAGGAAAAAGTGGATGCTTTGATGATTCTTTCGGGAAAAGACGAGCGTGCTGAATAGGAGGGAGATTGGAGGAGATAAATGAGTGCTTAAGTCGACACATCCAGAACCCTATATCCAGCAACTGGAGAGGATACACGTAAAAGGACGCAACGCATGAAAGGCGCATCACTGCGTTTTCCGGCCGATTTGATTAAATCTGAATTAGAGCGATAGACAAGCAACGGTTTATTGTCTGTCACTTTATTTTCGTCAGTTGAATCAGGGAAATTCCTCCCATTCCCACTTTTTACTGCTACCATCAAACCACCTCTCTCCGGCACTTTAAGCAATACATTAGATGAAAGAGGACTGGCGTCCCGTTTTTCTTTACTGAGTGCGTAAAAACGCACTCCAATAGACAGATATCACTTAAGATAAAGTTATTCGAGTGAAAGCTAGAAAGTGGAGAGGGATGATGAATAAATGTATTTAATGACTTTCACTGTGCATTTTATTTTCTCTACGCGTATTTTTGGCGATTTTACCCACACCTCGTGGATTTGATTGAGAGATAATCTGATGGAAGCCACAAAGTCTGGTGGATATTTTTGTGTAATGGTGCCCGTGTGAAGCGCCGGAAAGATGAAGGGGAAATTAATTAATCAGTTGGCTAATTGAAATTGACACCTGTTTCTCTCTCTTTAGGCTGTCTCTCCATGCTGGAAGAATGCATTTGTATTTATAGACATTGAGAATGGATTACATGTATATAACGTTGCATTTCTCCTTTTCCAGGTCTTTCCCGGCAACACAGACACAAAAGCGGTGGTAACCACAAAGTTGCGACCGCCGTTGTTCGCGGAGAAAGTGAGATTCCTCCCGTACGCAGCGCACAGCAGAACTGTTTGCCTTCGTGTGGAACTTTTGGGGTGTGTGTGGCAAGGTAATCAATTACACTCGAAAATTCTCATATTTTTCTCACTTTTTTGTACTCCCTCCTTCTGTTTGAGTTACTCCTAACTTTTACGTGCAGTCGAGCTCTTTATTTGACTTTTAAAACTTGGGGTAGAGAAAACAGTGTGTAGATAACGAGTGTAAAATAATTGTTTTCGAATTGTGCTCCTTCATGGGTTGTGCATTGTGGGTGTTGTATTTGGAAAATGTTTGTTGAAGAATATGCCTCAACAGAAAAATGTAGAAGTGTACGAAGCATGCAATAGTTATTTGGGCCTTGTACCGGAAATTAGAATAGAAATCTGAACAAAATCACTTTGCTCTCAGCTCTGTAATCCGGGGCTACACAGAAGGGTTTGTGTAACAAAACATGGAAAATCAGGGTTTGGAGGGATGAATCTTGAGAATATTTTGTCAGTTTAGAGGACGCGTTTGATGGATGGGTGTACCGACACAACATTTTGTTCTCGGGTTTATCTTTGCATTTTCTGATTGCCTTACCCGCTCAAACATGTGGACTAGTTGCAGTGCAACGGCCGTATTTATTACAGACATTTGCATAATAATCGGTTGTATATATGCATTGTATAAATTGAAAGAAATTCGCACACCTGTGCGCAAATTAGAAGCAAGCCCGTCCTCTTTTTCAAAGAGTTTAGCTTAGCATTCTGCTATAATTTCCAACGTTTCAATCTGTAGCCCTTTTATTGTAAGATCAGTCTGTGTAGAGCTCTTTCTAAAGTGAAAGTCATCCTTTTTACTCGTCGATAAATTGATTGGGTCAATGTACACTAGACTATCCTCACATTCTTTCCGACCTTACACGACAAAATACAAGTACCGCATTGTACAAGCAAGGTTCTCTCGTATTTTTGTGTGTACCTAAATTGGTTGCCAAACAATAGAACAAGAGTTGACAGATCGTTTCAAGTGGGTTTCCCTTTCACTCAGGTTGCCCATATTATCCCGATACACGTCGTTCCAACAAGTGCACTGGGTAGAAAACCACAAGCCGAGTTTTTTTAGCAGGCATATCATTCTCGTCGTTGCTAAAAGCAAGAGCAGAGTTTACCTGAGCTATACCAATTGGCTTTTTAGAAAAAAAAGCTCTCCGTTCAATACGGAGCACATAAACTACAGCTAAACCAGGACGAGAAGTGAATGCACCAAAAACTGACTTATGAAGTCCATTTCATCTCAACAAGTCTCTTGTTATTTTGAGGGGCCTTTCATGAGTTTTCCTTTGTGCTTGCTACTTTTCGATACTTGTATAGCTGTACAAGCACGTTCCCACCGAACCTGATGCAATGTGTGTAATACAATACCACCTGAAACGAAATACAACAACACTGGGAGCTTGAAAAGTAAACAAGTTTACGATTAGCAATGGGATGGGAAAATACATTTTTCCTCTGTGCGCCGAGGATCAAGGGATAAAAGAGAAAACAAAGGGGACTCTTCAGCAGACAAAAGTTGTATGAAGCAAAATATTTTCCCTTTTTCTTCCACATCGACGTTACAGAATGCATCTTGTATTGAAGCGATACCCAAAGAATTTAGAAAGCACATTTGTATCATTGTGAAATATAAAATATAATTTTTGCCGATGCTGCTGTTTAAGGCAAAATCCCAGTGTTTTCCCATTTTTTTCTGTAAAAACGCATGGTTTGCACAACTATTTCTGCAATCCCGAATTTGCATAAGCATAAAAATTTCCAGCATTTTTAATGACGATGTGGGCAAACTTGCGTTGTTTCCTAAGTCAAATGCGTGGCTAAGCACAAAAAATATCGTGTACATGTAATACGGTGAAAGTGCGATATGATATTATCTATAAGAGATGGCTACGTGTGAGTTTCAAGTAAAAGTTGGAAACGCTCAAGGAAACCCTTTCTTTTGGGAGTGAGCGGACGTAAGAAAAAAGTTGAACTGAGCGCAGTCAACCAGCATATTTTTTAATTCACTTTTATTCCAGACAAATGGTTTTCAATCCTGAGAAGCACATGCCATAACTTTTCTCCTTTTTTTGTTGCTCACAACATGTCTTCTCAAAACATATATATATCATCGCATCCCTTTCGCGTCACTTTTCTCCTCAAGAATAAACAAGAAAACTTTCCCAAAACATGAGAAACGTATGTCTTGCAAAAGTCGGATTCTTCGAGTTTACCACAACCACAGAAAGAAAACCGCCGCCCGAGTATTTACGTGATCCTCAAAATCTGATTTAAACTGACAACTCTCGCACTCTAAAAATGCACGTTTTGTGCCTAGCTCCCAGTTAAAATGCCTAGATCCATAGGACGATGGTGTACAACTTTAAAAATAGCACATGTTAAACCATG